>BOPN01006623.1:27500-29720 GCA_017312705.2 Penaeus japonicus
ATAATCAATTTATTTTTGCTTTAAATTAACTTGCAAAACGGGCATGGAAATTCAGAAAATGGATTTTGATAATTACCAAAGGTGCTGTCACGCATTGAAAATACTTTTGGAGAAAAATGAAATAATTCAATTATGTTTTTATTCAGCTGAATTATTATGAGAAAAAAAACGGTGGCGTCGTCATGAATTCATCAACTTACATGCGCACACAAGCACACACACTCACATTTTAAGAGAAAAAAAGAAAAGGAGAAGGTCAATACCATATTATTTGTGATAGTTACTGAGAAGGGAAGAGAAGAGAAAAAAGAAAAGGAGAAAGAAAGAGAAGAGAAGAGAAGAGAGAAAAAGAAGGAAAGGAAAAGGAAAGAGAAGAGAAGAGAAGAGAAAAGAAGAGGGAAGAGGGGAGAAGAGAAGAGAGAATAAGAGTAAGAGTAAGAGTGGTCACATATTAATTACCGTATGTGTGACAGATACCGTTAGACATGAAACAAGGAAGGTTTCGTTCCAAGATGGCTTTGTCAGCTTGTCGCGACCAAGGTAATGATGCCTGCGGTTGTGTCATCAATAATCTCTTTCTCAAGCACACGCGCACAACCAGGTTTTTGTCTCAGGAGCAACTATTGCACTATACAAACACTGTATACAAACATACATACAATATGTCTATATCAATATCTTTACATTCTCTCTCTCTGTCTGTCTTTATTTCTCTCTTTCACTCTCTCTCTCTCTCTCTCTCTCTCCCTCTCTCTCTCTCCCTCTCTCTCTCTTTTCTCTCTCTTTCTCTCTCTCTCTCTCTCTCTCTCTCTCTCTCTCTCTCTCTCTCTCTCTCTCTCTCTCTCTCTCTCTCTCTCTCTCTCTCTCTCTCCCTCTCTTTTTCTCTGTCTCTTTTTTAGGTGATATATCAAAAAGGAAAGTTTCGTACCGTATCTGTATTTCTAAAATGAGGATATATGCATTTATGGCACCGATAATAAAGTGTGCTTGATGTACAGTATTTTCAATGGCCACGTCAAGAATAACGGTTATGAAAATCCGAAGCAGTGTATGGTCGTAAATCCTGTATGGCATTCACTTCCATACAGCCGGCACTGTATATCGCGGCACTGATATGGCATTGGCCCAGTCGGTTAGTGTCCCACGGCGAGGGCAGTGACCGTAGCAGTACCCTCGCCACATTAATATTTCCGATGATCGTCACGAGATAATGGTCGTGCAGACTGGGCCATCAACGGGTTTATTACGGCCGAACGACCCAAGTATCGGAGGCTAGGCCGTTCACCACAATATCCAGTATTCTGCGTAAGAGCTTGTTCTTCGTTATCTGCCAAGATAAAAAGGAGAAACGAGATTGCATTCGTCCCGATAAAGATAACTGGACGAAGTTTTTTTTTCGCACTGGACGTAGGAGTAGGTAGTTCTACGTTTAGTAATTATTTTGCGAAAATAATAATTTATGGTAAAGGGTTTTTCCATCCGTACCACAGGAGAAAAGCCCTTTGGCTTTCTCAAACTTTCACAATAAACGTTGGAGCGATGCAGGAGCTGCAAAGTTGAAGCTTAACTTGTTTTTTTTCTATAGCAGGGTGATTGATGTGTCGAAAGAGGCATTCTTTCCAGTTATAATCGTGAGAAGAAGTTTGCAATTTAATGGGTTCTAGCCTTTCAGTAAGCGGAGATGAGCGTTGTTATTGCATGTTAACATGACTCTCTAGGCCGGAATCTGCATACCCAAAGGACTGCATATTCTCTTGAAGGCCAGGGTGAGCTTACGGCTGTAATATTGTTGTATAAATGAGATAAACACGAGGGAACCCTTGGGATGGATGCGATGGGTGGGTGGGGGGTGGCACCTGGCGTTGTCACGGTGCGTTTTCATGGCGTGATGTTTACAACGTCAAAGTAAGGAAAACATGTTTACCACTTCCCTATCTTTTCTTCAGTGTGTACATACTTCATTGTACATTACATCCTTTTTTTCCAGAGTTTGGATAGCCTCCGTTATGCTATGAGTGTAAATGCAAAATATTTAGACGTTTTATCAACTAATCAGTCGATTTCAGTTAATTCATATGTGGCCTGATGTTTTACATCAGGTTGATATTAAACTTTTATGTTATTTTTTGTGATTTCAAGGGGTTTGTATCCCAATATGTTTTGACGATTGACATGATGTGTGTCAAATAATATAGTTAAAAACGTATTGTTTGTTAAAAG
>BOPN01006623.1:46521-49021 GCA_017312705.2 Penaeus japonicus
ATATATATATATATATATATATATATATATATATATATATATATATATACAGAAAGCCATAATTGTACCATTGATAACATTTAAGAACAAACAATGGGCGAATTCTTGTGTGTATTATTATACTTTCATCATTCTTCTTGAAAAGTATGATTGTACCTTATTACTTAAGAACAATTATTTAAGAATTTTTTGAAAGCTTTCCCAGACTACAGTCTTCTGTGGATAGGTAAAACAAGTGATGAGACAGGATACGAATCCCAGATTTGAATGGAATGCAAATGTTTGCACGTAAACAGAAAATTTAAACCAGCACCTTGTGTGTGTTGCGCATTTTGTCCCGAATGTTTCGTGTCACCCAGTTTATTTTGGAGTATTGTGACTGTGAATATATATATATATATATATATATATATATATATATATATATATATATATATATATATATGTGTATATATATGTATATATATATGTATATATAATATATATATGTATATATAATATATATATATATATATATATATATATATATATATATATATATATATATATATATATATACATATATCTGTACATACACACACACACACACACACACACACACACACACACACACACACACACACACACACACACACACACACACACACACACACACACACACACACACACACACACATACACACACACACACACACACATATATATATATATGTATATATATATATTCATATATATATATATATATATATATATATATATATATATATATGTATGTATTTATTATTTAGAATAACTGGATGATGGCCTGATTCTTAAGTAGTTTTTTTTCGTGAATTAATCTTGCATTTGTACCATGTCCACGAAGACTAGATATGAGTTGGACCTGTGTAGTTTATTTTATAACAATTGTCGTGTAAATGTTCGTCGCTGTGTCCGTTTTCATTTTATGGACATGTGTGTCAGATTCCTGGCCATAAAGAAACAAACAAACTAAATAGATAAATAGTGGAGTCGGATTTTTATTTATTCCTTCTTTAACTTTTTTCGTCCCCGCGACTAAGATACATTTTGATGAAGACGAACAGGACCCCAAAATGTTTTGACAAATATATACACAAGGTCGGGCAATTTCGGCGTCATAACTCGTTCTCAGGGAATATTCTAGCCCAGGTACAAAGTCATCCGTATCCCATGTCAAACGCCCATCAGAAAATAGAACTAAAAAGACAAAGTTGATGAGCTTAGACAGTTCACAAGATACAACACCTAAATTCTTCCCTTGCTTTCAGTTTAAAGTTGGACCTTCCCTCCGATATAAATAATCTTGTGCTAACATGCTATACGTCGCTTCGTCATTTGGGAACATTAAACGTATATGTATATACATGTATACATTTCTTTCTGTGTTGCATGCTTGTTCTACCCGGGATTTGCCTTTGTTTCGGCGCTGGATCATGTTCAACTCTATTAAGGCAAAATGCGTGATCCTTGACCATAAATTATATAAGCTGTAGTCGGTAAAGATAGACAGGGTTAGACTTAATGTTTGATACATGTCCCTTTCTTAAATGAATACTTAGTCCTTTTTGTGATTTAATAAGATCGTGGAAAGTCTGATTGCACGGCGCGACAGAACGTCATATGAAAATCTATTACACGCACACGCATACCCTGACTCCCCTATATATATATATATATATATATATATATGTATATATATATATATATATATATATATATATATATATATATAAATATATATATATATATATATATATATATATATATATATATATATGTGTGTGTGTATATATATATATATATATATATATATATATATATATATATATATATATATATATATATATAGATAGATAGATAGATACTTGCACACACACACACACACACACACACACACACACACACACACACACACACACACACACACACACACACACACACACACACACACACACACACACACACACACACACACACACACACACACACACACACACACACACACACACACACACACACACATACACATATATTTATATATATAGAGAGAGAGAAGAAAAAAAGATGTAGATATATAAATAAAAATATAGAGAGAGATCCATAGAGACTTACACAGCGACCACGAAACACTAATTACAGGGACCGTGCAGCTGTACTACTTCGCCGATCATAATGAAGTTCCTGTGATTAATCGCAAGTTGCTTGCATGTTGGAAATGACCAGGATGTGTCAACTGCTTGCTTGGGAATTAATTATATAGTCTCTTTAGAGATCAGACGAATTTTCACCCATTTTTGTATGTATTTTTTTGATGATTTTTTCTTCTGGAAAATGTAACTTTGTGTTCAAGTTGTATTGCTTTTATTTACATTGCGTGATGTGTCATTTATGTAGCAGTGGTTTCATGTCTCTTTCCCTCATTTTGCCTATTTTTTCTATCGCCCCCCCCTCTCTCTCTCTATCTCGCACGCTTGCTCTT
>BOPN01006624.1:55000-57500 GCA_017312705.2 Penaeus japonicus
GGGAAGAGAAGGGGTAGGAGAGGGAGGGGGAGGAGGAAGAGGATGGGTAGGGAGGGAGAGAGGGCAGGAGGAGGATAGGTAGGGAGGGAGGGAGGGCAGGAGGAGGATGGGTAGGGGAGGTGGAGGTCTTAGAGTGCTGATAAACAAAGTGGTGAACTGCCTTTTCATGAAGTGGGAAAGGGGTATATTATTAATTTGTATTTTTTTCTTCTTTTTATTTTTCTTTTTGCCTGTAATATTCGAGTTATATAGTGATTTGTTCTTTTGTTGTTGTTTTTATTACATTGCTTATCAGGTCACTTCAGGTTGTGTTATTGTTTGTTGAGCCAGCCTCTTATCCATGGATTTATTTTCGTTTATTTTATTATCCTTTTTTTATAGTCAATCTGTGTGTCTGTGTGTGTGTGTGTGTGTGTGTGTGTGTGTGTGTGTGTGTGTGTGTGTGTGTGTGTGTGTGTGTGTGTGTGTGTGTGTGTGTGTGTGTGTGTGTGTGTGTGTGTGTGTGTGTGTGTGTGTGTGTGTGTGTGTGTGTGTGTGTGTGTGTGTGTGTGTGTGTGTGTGTGTGTGCATGCGTGTTCGTTCGTGCGAGAGAGTGTGCGTGTGACAAAAGAAAGCATCTTCCGGCACAGTTCCTCTGCTTCTGGGCCGTTGAACGCCGCACACTAAACCCCATAGATTACGAGACCATTGCCGCAGCTGCACTTGTAATTTCCCTGTAATTATGCTGTAACACGCGGCCTGTGGCTTGGCGCTCGATGTCTTATGTGTCTCTGCGCGTTCTGGGGAATAAAAGAAAATTCATATTACTGATTCCGAGTAACAATAACATTAGGACATTAAGTGGTATTTCTGAGAGCGAGAGAGGGGGGAGGGAAGCAGAGACAGAGAGAGAGAGAGAGAGAGAGAGAGAGAGAGAGAGAGAGAGAGAGAGAGAGAGAGAGAGAGAGAGAGAGAGAGAGAGAGAGAGAGAGAGAGAGAGAGAGAGAGAGAGAGAGAGAGAGAGAGACCCTATGAAAGAGAGAGAGAGAGAGAGAGAGAGAGAGAGAGAGAGAGAGAGAGAGAGAGAGAGAGAGAGAGAGAGAGAGAGAGAGAGAGAGAGAAAGAGAGAGAGTAGAAGTCTGGGTGGTGACTTCTACAAGAATAATCGCAGCATGGTTTCGGGTGCGAAGAACATGGCCGAAAAAGCTTTTATCTGTATTTTCTAATCTTGAACATTAGGACTGTTCTTACGAGGAGGAGCGAAGTGTTGCTCCTCTGGTCACCGAGAGGAGACTTTCAATGACTTGTCTGAGGATATGAATCACGTATGTGACATGTGACATTGTAATTAGAAGAAGGAAGAGTTCCATGACAGCTCTTGCGAAGGGACAGACAAAACAACACTGGCATGTGTGATGTGACAGTATGTGTGTGTGTATATATATATATTCATATATATATATATATATATATATATATATATATATATATATATATATATATATACATTCATATATATATATATATATATATATATATATATATATATATATATATATATATATATATATATATATTCATGTATATTCATATATATACATATCTGTCTGTTTGTCTACGTGTGTGTATCTGTATGTATGAGAGAGAGATAAAAAAAAAGAGACAGATAGAGAGAGAGAGAATGTGTGTTTGTGTGTGTGTGTGTGTGTGTGTGTGTGTGTATGTGTGTGTGTGTGTGTGTATGTGTGTGTGTGTGTGTGTGTGTATGTGTGTGAGTAAATAATATTCGATAAACATAGCAGAATGACAGCAAACATAAAATACAACTACAAATAGTTCTGTCAATAGGTCTCCCATGTTTCAAAATGATAGTCTTCATCATAGTCAAACATTTTTTAAATAAGAAAATTGAATAAGAAAAGGAATAAGACAATATGTTAATCAAAAAGTGTGGATAATGTGTGTGTGTTGTCTGTGTGTGTGTTTGTGTGTGTGTGTGAGCCTGTGAGAGAGAGAGAGAGAGAGAGAGAGAAAGAGAGAGAGAAAGTGTATGTGTGTGTGAGAGAGAGAGAGAGAGAGAGAGAGAGAGAGAGAAAGAGACAGAGAGAGACACACACAGAGAGAAAGTGTATGTGTGTGTTTGAGTGTATTTGTGTAAGTAGGTATGTTTGTGTGTCGTTGTTTTTGCCATTGCCCACTTAATTTGATATGTCTATTAACGAAGTTATGCTAAATCTACATTTACAAAGGAGAGAAAACAAGAATATCATAATGAGATAGGCCTACCAGACTGGAACATGCAGAAAGATAATCAAATTTTCGAAACAACCTGATTAGGCCGGATTATCTTCCTGAAATGCTTTGCAACTAATTCAGATTTACAAGATCAAAGGGGAATATTGCAGAGGGGTCGTAATAGCATTTAGACATATTTCAAGGGGGTGGAATTGTGCATGCGAGATTGGGAGATGATGCCAATCAGACAGACAGATAGAAAGACGGGTAGGTAGATAGGCAGAGA
>BOPN01006625.1:5000-7500 GCA_017312705.2 Penaeus japonicus
ATACTCCTTTAAATAAGATCAACTATTAGAAGAAACCCATACAATAGGTTTTCCCAGGTCAAGAAAAAAGGTCAGAATTCCTATCTTGTAATTCTGAAAGAAGTCCTGCCGATCCCAGTCCTTTCCTTTTCCTAATTCTAATCCTTGAAAATGAGCAGATGGCGAAGGCGTGGCCGAGGGCCTTAAGACGCATCAAGGTCGAAGCTGAAGGATTGCCTTACGTCCTTGAAGCTAGTTAGGAATCGGCCGGAGGAGGGTATCCTCATCCTCACCCTTCCTCCTTCAGCGGATCGAAGACGCTCTCCTGTTGCTATGGACGTTCGCCAAATTAAATAGAATTAAATCAGAGCTTCTCTCAGGGTCGCAGTTCCGTCACAGGGCCGAAGTGAAGCTCCATCACAGCAAGGGGCGTGAGGAGGCCATCTTGTTAAGCAATGAGGGGCCGGAGGTCAGTCTCGCTCCTGTCGGCCGCTCGAGGAGGTCACTTGTATTCTGGAAAATCGTAATCGCTCTCGGGGAATCACTCAGATATTATCAAAGGATTCCAGGAGTGAACTCACACAGGGATATTCGTTCAGATCATTTTATGAGTGCAATATCAATGCATATGGTAATGTCCATATAAATAGTCCATTGCATACACAGAATATTCCTAGCTACAATTCATCAATGAATTTAGGGAGATTCATCCACTTAAAATAAATAGATAAATAAATAAAAATCAAGAACATTCATTCAATTCAGTGCCCTCAAAGGCGTATAAACAGAAAACAAAAGTGAGAGCGCATGCGTGTGTCTTTGTGTATGTGCGTGTGTATGTGTATGTGTGTGTATGTGTGTGCAAATGTGAGACAGACAAGAGAAAACCGAGAGAAACATACAAAAGAGACATCAAAGGGAAGGCCTTCTCTCTGGCAGTGAGGTTAGTCTTTTTCTAGTCGATTCGATAGAGCCTGCTTTGAGATTCCCTCGGCCTGCACTATTCAGAGGTGTGTCGATCGTGGTGGGTTGAGACTGATCGCGTGGAATAATGTTTTTGTTGATTGCTTTGGGCTTAAATGTCAGTGGGTGGTTTGTGTTTGCTTGATTTGATGGAGAGGTTGTTCGCTTCCTATGCTATTCGCGAGGTAAATTCATTTGATATCTCCATCTCTCTTCTTTTTTTTTTTTTTTTTTTTTTTTTTTTTTTTTCTTTTTTTTTTTTTTCTTTTTTTTTTTCTTTTTCTTTTTTTTCTCTATCTCTCTCCATCTCTCTCTCTCTCTATCTATCTATCTATCTCTATCTCTATCTATATCTATCTATTTATCTCTCTCTCTTTCTCCTTAGCTCTCTATCTCTCTGTCTGTCTCACTCTCACTCTCTCTCTCTCTTTCTCTTTCACTCTCGCTTTTTATCTCTCACTTTCTCTCTCTTCTCACTTTCTCTCTCTTTCTCTCTCTCTTTCTCTTTCCTTCTTTGCCTTACTCTTCCTTCCTTGTGTCCTCTCTCTCTCACTTTCTCTCTCTTCTCACTTTCTCTCTCTTTCTCTCTCTCTTTCTCTTTCCTTCTTTGCCTTACTCTCCCTTCCTTGTGTCCTCTCTCTCTCACATTCTCTCTCACTCTTTCTTCCTTTCCCCCCCCCCCCCCTTACCATGTCTAGAAAAAGGCTTATCCTCTCCCTCTTCCTCCCTGATCCCCGACATTCCTCCACGTTCCACGAGGAGTGTTCCATCTTCTCCTCCCCTTCCTCCTCCCCCTCTTCCTCTTCTTCTTCCTCCTCCTTCTCCTCCCCTTCCTCCTCCCCCTCTTCCTCCCCCTCTTCCTTCTCCTCTTCCTTCTCCTCCTCCTCTTCCTTCTCCTCTTCCTTCTCCTCCCTCTTCCTCCTCCTCCTCTTCCTCTTCTTCTTCCTCCTCCTCCTCCTCCTCCTCCTCTTCCTTCTCCTCTTCCTTCTCCTCCTCCTCCTCCTCCTCCTCCTCCTTCTCCTCCTCCTTCTCCTCCCCCTCCTCCTCCCCCTCTTCCTTCTCCTCCTCCTTCTCCTCCCCCTCCTCCTCCCCTCTTCCTCCTCCTCCTCCTCCTCCTCCTCCCCTCCTCCTCTTCTCCTCCTCCTCCTCCTCCTCCTCCTCCTCCTCCTCCTCCTCCTCCTCCTCCTCCTCCTCCTCCTCCTCCTCCTCCTCTCCTCCTCCTCCTCCTCCTCCTCCTCCTCCTTCTCCTCCTCCTTCCCCTCCTCCTCTTCCTCCTCCTCCTCCTCCTCCTCCTCTTCCTCCTCCTCCTATTCCTTCTCCTCCTCCTCCTCCTCCTCCTCCCCCTCTTCCTATTCCTCCTCCTCCTCCACTTCCTCTTCTTCTCTTCTTCCTCGAGGAATGAGGGAATGCCAAAGACCTGTTGATGAGGAAGACCTTAATTAAGGGTCGACTGGACACTCGCCATGGAAAGGCCGCGTGTCCGTTTCCCCTCCTCGCGGTCTTCTCTCTGGCTTAGACTTAGGCTTCGACCTCCTTTTTCCCCGACTGTTCGGACGTC
>BOPN01006626.1:22778-32778 GCA_017312705.2 Penaeus japonicus
TATATATATATATATATATATATATATATATGTATATATATATATATATATATATATATATATATATATATATATATATATATATATATATATATATATATATATGAGAGAGAGAGAGAGAGAGAGAGAGAGAGAGAGAGAGAGACAGACAGACAGACAGAGATAGAGATGAAGAGATGGAGACAAAAAAAGAGACAGAAAGAAAGAGAAAATAAGATAAAGAGAGAGAGAGAGAGAGAGAGAGAGAGAGAGAGAGAGAGAGAGAGAGAGAGAGAGAGAGAGAGAGAGAGAGAGACAGATATAGAGAAGAAGAGATGGAGAGAGAGAGAAACAGACAGACAGACAGAAAATAAGAGAGAGAGACAAAATAAAAAAATAAAGAGAAACAGAAAGAGAGAGAAAACAAGATAAAGAGAGAGAGAGAGTAAGAGAGAGACCGATCGTAAATCAAAAAGAACTGGATCTCAGCCTCGCTCCCCCCCCCCCCCGGCTTCCTGTGCGAAATTCCAAAAGTTGTCTAAAAGAGGTCATGAAAGGAGACCCTTTGACCTAGGCTTGGTTCATTAGATCCAGTATTTCATCGTTTTCGCAACTTAAAGACGTCAAGCTGTCATCAGTTTTTTTTTTCTTCTTTTTCTTTTTCTCCTCTCTTCTTTTTCTTAAGAGTGGACCTAGAGTGACTTTTCTTGCATTCGCTTCATGATAATGTAATATGCATTTGTGTGTGTGTGTGTGTGTGTTTGTGTGTGTGTTTATGTGTGTGTGTGTGTCTGAAGGATGTTTTATGTGTGTATACAGGATATATATATATACACAGATTATTAGCCATCTAATTCAAAACACACTCACATTAAAACTCACAAATACAAATGCAGTTATTAAAAAAAAAAAAAAAAAAAAAAAAACATGAACGAAAACAAACAGATTACAAAATGCTAAGCCAATATGGTGGGCTTTGGAAGGGGAGGGGAGGGGAAGGGAGGGGTGGGTGGGAGGGGGTATGGGGGAGGGGGGGAGGGGGGCGGGGGCGAGTTAGCAACAAACATCCCGACCTTCTCTCCATAAAGCGTAGTTTTCTGAGTAGCATTGCGTGCGCTTTTGATTAAAGGTCTGACTATCAAAAGAGATAGATAGAGAGAACAGAGTAAAGGAATGAATTGAAGGAAAGATAGATATGATGGCGAATAAATATGATGATGATGAGAGTGATGATAATGATAATAAAAATAGTAAAGATAAATAATGATGATGATAGAAATAATGATAATTTTGCTAATAATATTATTACTACTGATAATGATAATGATGATAATAATAATATTAGTAATGATAAAGATAACAGTGATAATGATGATAATAACAGTAATAATAATAGCAAATAATGATGATATCAATCATTATAACAATGATAATGATAATGATAATAATGATAGTCATAATGATAATAATGATAATGATAATAATGACAATCATAATGATAATAATGATAATCAAATGATAATAATGATAATTATAATGATAATAATAAAAATAGTAATGATAATAATGATATTCATAATGATAATAACGATAACGATAAGAAAAATAATAATGAGGCAACGAAAATAAAAACTTAAAAAGCGAAAGAAGACGTAGAAGATATTTTGTATCTATATCTATATCCGCATTTTTTCCTTTCGCGTCTCTGTATACATATAAGACTCGAATGATCTTTTCCCGGGAGTATATTTACTATGGATAATAGCTTTTCGAATCTCATAAATCATCGAGGCAAGGTAAATATGCCATCAGTATTGAAAGCAGATCATTAACGAGAGAGAGAAAAAAGTTCTTATATCTATTTGCAGGGTTTGTTTACATATACTTTATTGATAAATGCTGCGTGGTAGGAGGGAGGTGGTGACGTCGTATATCTCTCAATGTTCTTGTATATATTAATATATATATATATATATATATATATATATATATATATATATATATATATATATATATATATATATATATATATATATATATATATATATATATATGTATCAATCTATCTGTCTATCTATCTATCTATCTATCTATCTTTTTATCTATCTATCTATTTATCTATATATCTATCTATCTATCTATCTATCTATATATTGTTTGATTGTTTTTTTATCCTCATCATGGAGATTATGATTAGAAGTTTAACTGTGATGGTAATAATGATTTTCTGCTGGGAACAATAATGGTGATGATGATGATGACAAAGAAAGATAACAATAATGATAAGATGATAATAATAATAATGGTAATAACGATAGTACTAATCATGATAATAGTAATAACAACAACAAAACACCAATAATAAGGACAATTCTAATAACAACAAACACCATATCATCAATCATGACATTAGTAAAGACAACAACAATAACATGATGATAATAAGAACACCAAAACTCCAACCCCCTTTGTGTCTAGCAATGGCCACGGGTCCCTCCTAAGCTAGAGGACAAAGGGACGTACCGTACCCTCTCCACTCTTAGGTGCCAACGTTAGAATTATCTCCTTTATAGTGAACCAAGGAAATCTTGTTGACGAGACCTCTCGGTCCTAACGGGGCTTGTCGGACTAGTAGTGACAACAGTAGGGTGTGTTCTTCTGTGTTGTCACGTGGTTGTTTCCATTCCGATATATGTACTGGAGATTCGTTTTTTTTTTTTTTTGTTTTTTTTTTGTATTCATGTTGGGTGGACTATTTTCATCCTCAACTGTGGATGATCTTATTTATTTTTTTTTTTTGTGACTGCTTTATCTATCTAATCTTTTTCAGATAATTGTGAGATGTTCCATGGGGTTCTGTTTTCTCGAATAGCCTCAAACTCTAGGCTATCTTGAGAATGATATCACGCACGTGTGGACGGACACACACACACACACACACACACACACACACACACACACACACACACACACTCAACACTTGTAACATGATAAAAGCTTTGTAGAAAATTCAAAATATGAGGTAGAATTGCCTTATACATACGTCCTCCACCTGAGTTTTTATTATTATCATTACTATTATTATTTTATTTAATTATTAGTTTTTTATTCGCGCAAGTGTGAAGGGCCACGGAATGTCACCTCTTACGAGACCATAAGATTAAGGCATTTAGAAGAAAAGCAAAGTCTTTCCCGGTTCTGTACCGACCCTATGCATCCGGGATGCCCAAAGGTTTAGGGTTCCACAGAATAGCAACGCCCATGAAAGGGTTCCGGTGCTTGGGATAGGTTCAGAACCGCATGGGAGATGGCCATGATTATTAATATGACCCTGGATATAACACAAAAGTTATATTCATTATAACATAATCGTAGACGACAAATCGTACAGTATAATTAGCCTTAATAACAAAAACTGCTACCAAGGCTAATCGTCAATGAAAGACATTCCGGCTGTTTAAATTAGCGTGAAAACTGGTGTGTAAAAAGTCGTTCTAAAGCAAGCAATTGCAATTGTGTGTCGTATCTTAGTAGTGTGCAAGATATATGAACATTTATTTCACGCCTTAGATTATCATCGTCTATTTTTTTTTCTTCTTTTTCTTTGTTATTTTCGCTCTCTGCGACCTATTCCTAAAGTCAAACACTCATATCTATCTCAATATAAATGTATATCTAATTATCTATAAATTCATATATGTTTATACTATCACGCTTTTTTTTAATCTACATATCTCGGTAACTTTTCAGATATGAATCCTTAATTATTTTTAGGTTTACATAAAAAAATAAAATAAAATAAAAATAAAATAAATCCGTGTTTAACATCATTTATCATATTTCTAGTCTAATTATTCTAAAGAAAATATGTACTTGAAACAAAAGTACCATCAGCTATTCTTTGTTAAAATAACAATCCTTCTTAATCAAAGAAGTTCAATTAATAATAATCCAGCAATAAATATTTCCTTTTCTTTTACTTCTATTAAGATGTGATTCACAACCAGAACCGAATTTGCATGTTCTTAAGGAGTAAGTTCTGTTAGGGGTAACACAGCCAGAACTTATACGCCAATATCGGTAACCGAAGCTATCGGCCTTGCATGCTCTTAATAGCCCAGAGCGAGTAATGTGAACCTTAGCAATCGGGTAATAGCGATTACCACATGCTTTTTTTTATACTTACAGTAATTATCGTGTTGGTTTAGTTTTCTTCCTCTCTCTGTTATTTCATTATTATTGTTTGGTTCTTGTTTATAAGATGTTCAATAGGATATATTAATATTAAAGGAATCTACTTTTTTGTGATGAATTTTTGTTAGTTATGATAGCTACGCCAATTTTGTGTATATGTGGATTGGTTTGATCAGTGGGATGATAGGATATTAACAGACAGTTATGTCATTGTGTTCGTGTGAAAAATTATATTCACAAACACAAACATAGTTACACACATATATACAAAAGCTCATGCATGCCGAGCACACACTCACACACACGCGCGCACACACACACACACACACATACACACACACACACACACACACACACACACACACACACACATACACACTATGGATAATCTCTTATCCAAAATAGGTTTTCGGTTAATTCCTATTACCTCCAGACAATTTAGCAGGACATGATCTACAAACTCTAACATTATTTTTTAGATTCGAACAATTAATATGCAGAATGCTCGATGTACGTGACTTAGAAGAGAAACAATATCAAAAGTCTTTTTTTTTTCTTGTAAGCGAAGACATTTTGGCTGAAGGCTTTTGGCTGAATTTTGAATATTTATACTGGAGCCTATTAAGTATTATATTTTCTACTGTTTGTAATGGAGATTGGTATAGAAGTGCATACCTCTATCTAAGTAATGAGATGTATGATAGCATGTTTATAGGTTTGTGGAGTTTGCCTTCGTCCCATAACTTGTTTGATGTTTGAAGGTGATACTTTTTAGGCTGAATTTATGATATTCCTAATCATTTTGGAAACGATTAAGTCTTTGCTCCGGGAAGCGTTGCTCGAATGCCTTAAACTGTTTAGAAGTTCCGGTTGAGTTTGAGTTAGGTCAGAAATAGCTGATGAAATTGGATGCTTGTTTGGACAATTCGATGTTGACACTTCATGATCTGGAAGACTTCTTAAGGATGATGGTGTCGGAATGGGGTTAATTAGACCCTTGATACACCTGAGGATCTGTGGATATAGTTTCACATTTCCTGAAAATTAGCTTAGATGGATTTTTTTTTTTTAAATAATGCAACCAGTTTGTGCAACGTATCACTCCTTGCTTTTCTTTCAGAGGTGTGATCGTGGGTATAAATAGTCTTAAACTATTTTCATTAGGTATTTACATATGTCAATTCCTTGCCTTAATTTTATTACTAAATCTCCATAGCAAGAATCATCTTTATGGCGCCTGGAGAGGTTAGAAAATGTAATTGCTTAATTGGCTACACTGACAATTGCAGAGGATAGATGATTGTTTTAAATTCATCAAAGATTCGGATTGGCGTATATTTCCGAGACCCTTTACTATCGCTCCATATCTTGACCAACTTGCTTCTCTGCAACACTAATTTTCTGGTCTTCGGAGAACTACTTCAATTACTGAGGTGTAATGATCTCAGTAGAAGTGTGGTGGATAATTTCATTCAAATCTCCAAATTAGATAATCAATTTAGATTCAAATATGCTGTTTCATGAAAATCAAGGGTATGGTAAGGGTAGATCGCTCTGTACACGATTTCGTTTTTTGGCGCGCAGTACTTGCAAGGCATTCTAAATCTTGCTCATAATATGTAAGATTTCTAGTTAGTTGGTAGTTTATCGGTGATATAACCAAAGCAGTTCACCCCATACCCTGCAACGTTCATCCAGCCCCTTTAGATGGACGGGGTAATTGATCACGAGAGTTAGAATTACGATCCGTACTGATAGGTATCAATGTCACAGTACTAATTGCTAGCGTTCATACTTGGAGACTCGTTGGGTATAAGGGACAACCAGTGGATATTTAGAACACTTGCTACCTCAAAGTTTTTGAACTTTTTTTTCTTCTCATTTCTTGCTTCAGTTCCAGAATATTATACCAGGAAGGCTTTTTTCTTTCCCTCTAGATTTTTTTTCAATTCAAATTTTCCCGCCTACCTCCATGAACAAATTTTACGACCAAATATGCAGGAAGATGATCCCAGAGGAATCTCAAATATCTCTCTCGCTGACCCTATTTCTAGAGACGTGAAATCCTTCCTTTGGGCTTAAAGCATCCAAACTACCAGCACCCCTTGTGGCACTGCCCGCACGGTTCCCATACACGTCTAAGATTACTCTACAAAAGTGGGAAGCCGAACAGTTCTACGAAAAGAAGTGTAGCAAACATTTTTTTTTTTTCTTGGCATGGAATGTCTTCGGGAATCTTGGTGTTGATGAGAACTCCCTTTGCAGGAAAGTCAAGCGTTAAGAGGCGTTTGGCATAAAAGTGACAGAATTTTCGAGACTATACTTGATGTGATAAGAATCGTGATATAGCCAGATCTTGAGCAGCGGGTTTGCGATAAACGTTTTCCGAGCGGAGTGATATGCCAGGTTATCCTGCAACAGGTATCCTACAACGAAAAGCCTTTTCGGCGGTCCTCCTTATCTTCGCTGGAGGGTTCGATGTCGCTGCTGCATGGCATCAGTTCAGTGAGATTTGCAAAATTTATAGTTAGGCAACACGCTTCATATATGACTTACCCGTGCCACATGTATTTTTTTTCTATTTTTTTGTCGTTATTATGTCATCTTTCTTCATTCTATAGCTACCTAATTAGCATCGCTTTCAATGTTTTTTTTTTTAAGTAAGATACCACGGAGATGACGTTGCAACATATAACAAGATAACAGCGCTTAAAGTCTTCCCCTTGCCACATTCATATCTCGGACTACATTAGTCATTACATTATGAATTTCTAAGATTTGGGTTAAGGTTACAAGGAGCTCGTATCACCATATCAACTTTATATCTATCCGCCAACTGTTATTGTGGCGTCTTCATTCAGTCTAAAACATCAACTAGCCTTCTTGTTATAAGTAGTTCGTAATTTATAACAGCGTTCTTGTTATAGTAGCTCGTAATTTATAACAACGTTCTTGTTATAGTAGCTCGTAATTCATGACAACGTTCTTGTTATAAGTAGCTCGTAATTTATAACAACCTTCTTGTTATAATAGCTCGTAATTTATAACAACCTTCTTGTTATAGTAGCTCGTAATTCATAGCAACTTTCTTCTTATAAGTAGTTCGTAATTCATAACAACCTTCTTGTTATAAGTAGCTCGTAATTCATAACAACTTTTTTGTTATGCTTTAAGTAGCTCGTAATTCATAACAACCTTCTTGTTATAAGTAGCTCGTAATTCATAACAACTTTTTTGTTATGCTTTAAGTAGCTCGTAATTCATAACAACCTTCTTGTTATACATCTCTCGTACCTCATGTCGTGTTCAAATTTATAAATCAGTCTACTTGCTTCTTATTCGGTCAATAACAATGACAAATCCATGTTTCAGGTTAGTTCAGCTAGTTAGTTGAGTAGTCTTCCTTCAGTGTATAACGAAAAGTATATTGTTGCACATAACAACTGAACTTATATTGCATCACATAGAGTGAGGCAACACAGTTCTTATAGTAACTGGATCCTTGTTATGTTCATATCTAAATCTACTGTTACCGTCCGGTTGTATTCCCTCTCGGTATATAATATGAAAATTACGATTATCATTATACTTCATCTTCAATCATATAACATCAACATGGAAAGTATAAAGAAACCGAAAAAGGAATTAATATGCATCTAACCGCTCCCACATCTATATTCCAGCCCTATTGTGGCCATAAGCTCATCTTCCTGGAATCTTCAACAATCAAATTAATGTGTTTTGTATTGCATTTTGCAAGAGTGAGGTAACATGAAACTTATATCACCACATTTACAGTGAGATGCCTCAACTCTGTACGATTGCTATATATACATCTCAAAATATTACTGGCATCATGTTTTTTTTTCCCTCCGAGGTCTTATTGATAATGAAGTGACATGAGACTCATGTCATATCCTTGCCACAATTATATTCCTGTGTGATCCTATCGTCGCTTCTTCCTTCTCAGTCTATTACGTGATACTTGAAGGTATTATCATTGCAACATTTATCGTATTGCAGAACTTAGACAATACATAACCTATTACTTTATATAGGTCAGTTTGATGATAATATTACGATATTTTTTCATTGGTCCAAAGCATTCAAATTTTGAATGCTTTAAACAATAATACTTATGATTATTACAATGATTATAATGATGGTAATAATAATAATAATGATAATAATAACAATAACCATAATAATGATACAAATAATAATAACGAGAATAATAATGAGAATAATAACAACAATGATAATGATGATGATGATAATGATGATGCTAGTGATGATAGTAATGATGATGATGATGATAATAATAATGATAATAATAATGGTAAAGGTAATGATAATGGTGATGACAGTGATGATAATAATAATGATAATGAAAATGATAATGATAAAATGAAAATAATCAATATCATCATTATTTCATAATTTGTATGAGGTATCATTGAACTTAGATTACAGCATTTCTATTGAGGTAACACATCTATCCTCATACATGACCTACCCTTCCTCTATTTATGCTTCAGTTTTCTGTTCCTATCACTTCATCCTACTTTGGTCTATTACAAAGTAATATTATAATCCTTATTGCTCCTGTGTGTTCTTCTTTTAACACGCACTTTCTATATCCTACCTCTACCACACCATGTGACCTCTCCCACATCATGTCCTGCCTTGGTATTGCGTTCTGCTCCTGTTGTTGTTGTTGTTGTTCTTCTTCTTCTTCTTAAAAAAAAAAAAAAAACAAAAAAACTCTACTCTCTTACAAGAACAAACCATACTCTAAACAACACCTCCTACTCAATAACAAGACGGAGTTCAGGCTACTCATTACGTCCTCCTCGTCAGTCTATAACATGAGAATTACGATGATGCTTCTTATTAGTGCAACATGTATAGTGAGGCAACACAGCTCTCATAAATCTGAGTCCTGACACATCATATTTCAGTTGCTGGTGCCGCCATCACGCCGCTTTTCTCCTTAGACTAATAACATCAAGATTTTTGTTAAGATTACTGCATAGTTTATGGCGAGGTCACACTATACTTATACTATGGCTTACCCTCACCATGTTGATAGTTCATTTTGCTGTTGGTATTATGTTGTCTTTCCCTTCTCTGTTACTAATGTATTAAATGTTGTCGTGTTTTTCAAAATATGGTTGTACGCTACATACCTTTTCAAAATTCTAGCAAGGAAAATTACTTTAGTTATCGTTATTATCATCATTATTATTGTTATCATTATCATCATTATTATTATCATTGTTGTTATTATTATTATCATTATTGTTATTTTCAGCATTATTATTATTATCATTATTGTTATTATCATTATTATTATCATGATTACTACTACTATCATTATTATCATCATCATCATTGCTATAATCAAAGAACTAGTATTGAAGTAACATAAACTCCGAGTATCATTATCATTGAAAATGTATAGTGAAGCAACATAGGTCACCCACAAGACCACATATGTAATTCAAGCTTACAACAACCAAATCTGCAATACTAATATTGTAATTATAAAACGTTTTTGAGTTCGGTAATAGAGGGCTTACCCTAAAACATTTGCAGTGGGTTAAGGCAGTCCTCAGGTCTTTTCCTTGCCATATTCATACCAGTGTACAGCTACCACCTCGTCATGCTCCCCTTAGTCATTTGCCATCAAAGTTATTGCTAACATTTTTGCAAAATTTATAAGGAAGTAATAGAGCTCTTATGTGCTTATACTTCCCAGTTTTTTACTACAGTCTGCTTTTGTTATGACGTCGTGTACACGAACCAAGTTATTATTAACAATGTA
>BOPN01006626.1:42778-45278 GCA_017312705.2 Penaeus japonicus
CTGATTTTGAAAGGTGTGTTGTCGAATAACTAATTGAATCTTTTCTAATCTGATCCTAATCCGTGGATTATTCAGTGCATGATTTTTTAGTCTTAACATGTAATTACTTTGAAGAACTGATCGAATTATTTTTTGATTGCTATTCAAAATAATGAAAGCGAATTTTTCGACTGTTATTTCAGTGTCATCGAGGTATCATCTTGCATAACAGAGGCAGAGAAATATCGGAAATAAAAGTCACAAATGCTGCTGCTGCTTTAAAGCAAGAAACTTTTATTCCTTCTTCCTCTTCTTTCACTTGGAAATAGTTTAACTTTCTGGTTTTCTCTTCCTATTTCAAATATTATTTCTAGCTTTCTCTCTCTTTTCTCAATCTCTCTTTCACATTCTCCCTATTTCTGCCTCTTGCTTCTCTTCCCTCTCTTTCTCTTTTTCTTTGCTTCTTCCCCTTGATATTTCTTTCTTTCTACCTCTCTCTCCCCCCCCCCTCTCTCTCTCTCTTTCTCTCTCCCTCTATCTCTCTCTCTTTCTTTCTTTCTCTCTCTCTCTCTCTCTCTCTCTCTCTCTCTCTCTCTCTCTCTCTCTCTCTCTCTCTCTCGTACTGCCCAGGGGGAAAACTGAATGATATTTTTGATTGATTAACAAATTAACGAATTCAGTACATCAGATAACAGCTCAGATAAAAGACATGAAACACTCAAGTAATAAGTCAGAGATTCAATGAACTTCAAGAAAAACATTCTGTTCAAAATTATCTCCTAGAAACAGGAAATAAGAAAAGAAATAAGAAATAAGAAAAAAAAGTAATGTATAATAGTACATTCACATTAGACAAACGTTATTTCCTGAGAAAAAAATCTTTTCAACTAGGTTATGCAACAGACGTATGTTAGTTCTACCATAGAGTAACAACACCCCATCCACCCCACCCCCACCCCTACCCCCTCATACAAGACTGGGTGCCTTCTACACGCTCGACCTAACTTTTCCTACTTCTTGTGACCTGTTACAGACCTTGTTCCGGCCTACCTACAGGTCACAGTGAAAACACTACCTTGGGTCCTATTTCGTTATTAATAAACCGTCAACTGTTATGTAATTACCCATAATGCCTACTAAATGGTGATGTAGGATACTACTGTTTACGCTCCCTATTTTTCTGTTTCTGTCTCTCTCTCTCTCTCTCTCTCTCTCTCTCTCTCCTACTCTCTCTCTCTTTCTCTCTCGCATTTTCTCCCCCCCCCCTCTCTCTCTTTCTCTCTCGCACTTCCTCCCCCCTCTCTCTCTTTCTCTCTCTCTCTCTCCCTCTCTCCCATACTTTCTCCCTCTCTCTCTCTCTCTCTCTTACTTTCTCTCTCTCTCTTACTTTCTTTCTCTCTCTCTCTCCCTCCCTTCCCCCTCTATCTTTATCCCATTCTCCCTCCTTCTCCTTCTCCCCCTCTTTCTCTTCCCCCCCTCCTCTCTCCCTCCCCCTCTCCCGCACCCCCCCCCCCCACTCTCTCTCTCAGCGGAAGCGATAATCCATCAGAAGTCTGTCAGTTCTCAAGGGATAATTAAGAATCCTGATTGGCTCGTGTTGTATCCCTCTGGGAAGGCTGGGAATGTGTGCTGATTCTAAAGAGTATTTTGAAAATAGTTATTAAAAACACTGAAATATATACACGCACGGACGCATGCTGTTACACACACACACGCACATACACATACACACATACACACAAACACACACACACACATATGTATATATATATATATATATATATATATATATATATATATATATATATATATATATATATATCTGTGCGTGTGTGTGTGTGCATGCAAGTTAGCAGAGACACAGCTGTACAAACAGACATCTAAACGGATTGCATGGCACATCCACACATCCACAATATAAGTCAGACACTCCTAAGTATTCCCACTGCAGATCACGGCGTCTGGTCTTCATAAACTGCTATTTATCATCTTATTGGAGGAAAGGCAAGGGAATTGGATTTCCGGGAATATTAATATTCCTTTGATCACATAAAGTGCTGCGAAGGCCACTGGACATAAATTAATTCAGGAGCTTCATTTTAACATGTTCGCGAATCTTCAATCATTATAATGTAGAAGAGATGATTGTATATGCATAGAGAAAGGCACAGCGTAGATGATGGACGGAGAATGATGGACTGATAGATAGGAAGGTGGATAAATAAAAGGAGAAGGATAGATAGAGTGATAATTACAAGAATAAACATAGATTACTTCATGAACCAAAAAGATAGTTATGTCACTAATACACTGAGAGGGGAAATATCAGAAGAAAACAAATCAATACCTTTTAGTCAAGAATTCCCTTCTCTCCCCCCCCATTACCCCTTCCCTCCATCCCTCCCCCCTCTGCCCTCCATCCTCCCCATTCCCCATCCCTCCTTCACCCCCTCCCCCCTCCCAGGTTCCCAAAGATCAATATGTTTACACTCAGTGCTGTTCTTTTTTTTTCTTCTTCTTC
>BOPN01006626.1:52778-55278 GCA_017312705.2 Penaeus japonicus
AAATATTTCCCGAGTAAAATATTTCCCGAGTAAAATATTTCCCGAGTAAAATATTTCCCGCGTAAAATATTTCCCGAGTAAAATATCTCCCATGTAATATTCCCCAAGTAATATTTCTCATACAAATCGAATGTCAAAGAACTTACTTATTCCGTGGATCCCGTTCGACATTTCTCTGCAACTGTTGTTCTCTACTTCCATGCATTACAAATCTATCTATCTTTCATTGTCGTCCATAAATCGCCCATTGAGGAGGAAATGGTCCGAACTATTTATGTTGCAGACCCCTGGAAGTCTTGCACGAGTTGAGATTGCTAGATATTTACCGTGGCTTTGATTTTTTTTTCTAGGGTGGTTTTGCGTTGGTTGAGCTTTTTTTGTTGTTGTTGTTCCTGTTTTTCATCATCTTGGTAGCAACCTTTTTGTTTGTCTGTCTGTCTGTTTGTCTGTTTGTCTTCTGTCTGTCTATCTGTATGTCTGTCTGTGTGTCTGTCTGTCTTCTCTCTCTTTCTATCTCTCTTAGTGATGATGAAAATTTGAGTAATGAGAATGGTAATGATTATTGCCGTTATTATTGTAACAATAGTAATGATGATGATGAGAATGATGATGATAGTAATGATGAAAATAATGATACGATGATAATGTTGAAAAATAATAATGATGGTGGTTTACTTATGATAATGATAACAATGACAATTATAGTAATGATAATAATAATAGTAAGAACAATAATAACAATAATAACAGCAACAACAATAATGATGATAATGATAATGATAAAGAATCAATAAGAATGATAAAAATAACAATAACAATACAACAATTATAACAACAGTAATAAAATAATTATGACAGATAATAATATTTCCAAATCAATAAAAAACAAAATTCACCCACATTAAATTGACGATTATTACACGTTTTTTTTTTCTTTTTCTCTCTCTTCATCCCTTTACCCTAAATTGCTTCATATTCTATACAACGAAATATAAAAAAGTAATAAAAACAAAGTTCATTACGCTCTTATAGACATTAAATGTTACCAGCATTGATATTACATATAACTTTCCATACCGAAGAAGGGTCCAGTTATTATACTACGATTACTATCTATCAATTCAGAACTTTTGAATTACTTAGTCAATCTTGCGTGCCTTTTTGAACAGGTTATACCGTGTCCTCGGTTGGAAACGAGTAAAGTTCGAAATTATAGTCAAAATTGCTTGATAAACAATCCTTTGTTCTCAACTGCAGAACTTGAAGCGAATCCGCACTTATTTGTCACGGACAGAAAATACGGAATCTTGTGTTATTTATGAGGTTTGGGGCAGCGCTTATAGTATGATTGGTTGTATTTTCAACTGCTTTGATGTGTAAGGGAAGAAAAAGTTGGTAAATAGTGCACACACACACACGCGCGCATACATACACACACACACACACACACACACACACACACACACACACACACATCCACACACACACACACACACACACGCATACAACACACACACATGCACACACACACACACACACACACACACACACACACACACGCAAGTAAATAGATAGACAGATAGATCAATAAATATATAGATAGACAAATATATGTACATATGTGTGTGCGTCTGTTTCAAAGAAGAATTGTAACGTTTTAGTATTTTTTCTT
This sequence comes from Penaeus japonicus, assembly GCA_017312705.2. NCBI lineage: Eukaryota > Metazoa > Arthropoda > Malacostraca > Decapoda > Penaeidae > Penaeus > Penaeus japonicus. The sequence continues at coordinate 54,451 of BOPN01006626.1, forward strand.
TGTCAGAATTAATGGATAAAAAGAACCAGCGTCTCTGTGAACAGCGGAGTGGTTCTGGTTTCAGGAAAATGAACTGAAGTAGTAGCGATGCTGATAAAGAGTAATGCTAAAAATGATCGAGGGATGATGAAATGAATAATAAATGTGATAATGGTGATGATGATGATTGAGGTGGCGATGGTGATGATGATGAGGATGAGGATGATGATGACGATGGTGATGATGATAGAGATGATGATGATGATGGAGATAATGATGAGAAGGAAGAGGATTTGGAGGAGGACATCAATGATCATGATAATGAGAACACTTACAATAATGCTTGAAAAAATGAACAAACAAATAAACAAAACAAAAAAACAGCTGTAGCTATGACGCAATGAATTTCCGGTGGATGGCCGAGGGACTGATAGGGGCTGAAGAGCATAGGCAAACGAGCAATCCACAAGTCATATGGCATTTATGGGCGTTTTGGGCGAAAAAAAAAGGTTTCTATTTTGGGCTAAAAGTTATGAAATGTTACTTGTCGACAGAAAGCGTTCAACAAATATTACTGCCACAATATTTGTGATAGAGAAGAGTTACTAGTGTGCTTTGCAAATAGTGTTAACAGTATAGAAAAAAAAACACGCACCGTAAAGTTAGTAGGTGTTAGCTTATTGTGACACAAAGAAAGAAAGGAGGACTGGATTATTGTGATCATCATCATTGCCATCATCAAAGAAGGAAGTATTGTAATCACCTGCGTTTCTTGTTTTAATGTTGATGTTCAGATTATTCAGCTATACCGCTCGGAAAGCTATTGTGATGAACATTTAGGGGTGGTTT
>BOPN01006626.1:70278-73366 GCA_017312705.2 Penaeus japonicus
AATAACATTGTCAATGATAACAAAAGAAGGAGTAAAAATATCATTGTTTTTACTGAGATGATAATGATAGTGATAATAATGATGATGATAATGAAACTGATAATGAGTGATGATGATAATGATGATGAAAATGTTAATGAGGATGATACTGACAGTGATGATAATGATGATGATAACGAAACTGATAATGAGGTTGATAATGAGTGATAATGATAATGAAAATGATGACGATAATGATAAAGATAATGATGATAATGATAATAAAAAGGATGATAATAGTAATGATGATGATAAAGATAATGATAATTGTGATATTGATAATGACGATAATGGTAACAATGACAAAAGCTGTAAAAATGATAATGATAATTATAATCATAATGATAATAATAATAGCTCTAATGATAATGATAATGATAATAGATCTAACGATAATGATAGTAATAGTAATGATAATGATGGTAATATAAATTATTAAAATGATAATGATAATGATATCAATAATGATAACAATAATGTTAAAGATGATAAAAAAGACAGCAACAACACCAAAATCTACAACACCACTAGTCATAATATAATCAACGTAGGTAATATATAATAATTTTGATCTTGTGAAATGGAAATATGTATCAGAAACCGGTTTATGTATGTATATATATATATATATATATATATATATATATATATATATATATATATATATATATATATATATATATATATATATGTGTGTGTGTGTGTGTGTGTGTGTGTGTGTGTGTGTGTGTGTGTGTGTGTGTGTGTGTGTACGTATATATACATATATATATATATATATATATATATATATATATATATATATAAAGTATTTTATAGAGAAAGAAAACGTGAATCACAGTGTATAGAACTGTGTTCGTGTGTGTGTATATATATGTATGCATTAATAAGGTTTTACAACATTTTCCAATAAAGTTCTATACAATGTGATCCACGTTTTCTTTCTCTACAAAATACTTTTTATTTCAACTCAACAGGACAATAGGAAAGGTGTGAGCCGCAGCTTTATCGAGGCGCCACTCCCTATGCTAGCCTAAGCGATGGCACACCTGTCAATCAACAGCGGTGCCTAGACTCCTTTCCATAGCGGCTATATCTCTGTTAGGGAAACTGGGCGATGTATTTTAATTTCTATGTCGGATCTTCTCCACGTCAAACTCCTTGCAGAGCCTGTGGTATTGCAAAAAGGAGACTTATAAGTATGTTTATATGTGTTGTGCGATTGACTTGCTCGGAGAGAAGAGATTATGTTACGTGGGTTTAGTGATCGAAGCTGGTATGCAAATAAGGAGACATACGAAGGTGCGTTGGTCTTCTGTCAGAAATGTCAACATTCAACAGCTATTAACAAGCAAAGTCGCATCGAGAAGATAGTTTTCTTCCATGACAGTCATGGAAAGAAAACCAGGAGCAAATATTCGTAATTGATGGAACCCAAACGTAATAAACTTAAGGATATTTGCAAAACCTTTATGGAATATAACCTGCTGATTGGAGACAAAATGTGAAAGTTTCAAGAAACACTGATACAGCAAAAGGGAAAAGAATAGTCCCTAAAGAAAAAAGGGACAGGAGAGAAAAGCAAATGGAATGTGCTGTGTAATTGCTAAAAGATTGTATTTACGGATGCAAATAGGCAACATTTTCTAGAAATTATACTTGGTGCAGTTTGGACCTCAATCTTTCATGCTACTAAGAGCAAGGATACTTTGAAAAAAATAAAAAAAAATAAAATCCAGATCTGAGGGTAGAAATTAAACGAGAGTACAAGTATTGCAAGATCATCAGACCACACCAATCAAAATATTGCAAGAATAAAAAAGAATATATTTCAATGCTTATATCAAGACTGATATCGGCTCTCGCTGGATGATTATCAAGAACCCTATGAGTTTCCAATCGTCATTTTATATGTACAACCAGCAAAATGAAGGAATGAGCTATAATGGCGTTTACCGGAAACATTCAGCAATGCTCGGAGGTTATCAATCTTTTATATATTTCTTAAAAGCAGAGTGGGATGATGACTTAAAGTTCTAGTTACATAACATTGTGGGAATCAATTCATATGCAGATATCAAGTACTATATACCAGAAAGCAACGGGAGAAATGCCCCTAATCTATGTATGTGAAAAAAAAAAAAAAAATCCGAAGATGGCACCAATACTTCAGACCCTAAGGCCCGGTTTACACGAGGCGCTTTCCAACGTCCGTTAGCAAACTCGGCGTTAGAAACTACCGTCACACGAGGCCCTTTCAAACACTGCGTCAACGCGACGCTTGAGTTTGTGCGTGCGTTATATGTGTGTCTATGCCAAACAGTGCAGAGAGAAACAGACATATATATATCTATATATATATATATATAATGATATATATATATATATATATATAGTGACCGTTTGAAGCGGCGCAAGCGGCGAGAAACTTCCTCCACATGGAGTATCCCAGGGGTTGCCATAGTAACGCGCATTCTCTCTCCTCATTGGTAGCGTCACGTGTGACCGGTTCCATAGATACCATTGACTTTGCCTAACGCCACGTTTGCTAACGCGCGTTGAAAGCGCCTCGTGTAAACCGGGCCTAAGACGCCGCGCTTTCCACGCCCCGTCTAGATTAAAATAAAATACAGGGAGGCGTCAGCAGCACAGACGCGGCGCTTTAGATGCTCGTATAGTATGGGCCTAAATCTATGACTGCTTGCAAAGTGCCTAAGAATAAGTACAGAGACTTCCCATGATTTAAATGACTTTACCGTTGCTTCACCTTGACACCACAGATATTGAGATATTCCCATGATAGTACCTAATAGTCAGGACTAAATAATAGATTTTCCAGAGACTTTTTGAGATGGACCCCGATGTCTGGAGTAGTATATACTGTATATCTATCTATCTATCTATCTATCTATATATATATATATATATATAATATATAAATACATATATATATATATATATATATATATATATATATATATACACACACACACACACACACACATATACACACACACACACACACACACACACACACACACATATATAT
>BOPN01006627.1:30000-35000 GCA_017312705.2 Penaeus japonicus
GATGTAACCCACCAGTGCCACCAGTTTGTAAGCCACCTACTGGCACTAGTTGTAACCCACCGGCTGGCACCAGTTTGTAAGCCACCACTGCGCTTGTTGTAACCACTCGTTGCCCTGGTTGTGATGCGGTGGTTAAAGAGACAGACGTTCACGTGCCATGGTCTTTATTGTGGACTCTAATACACTAGACCCTGGCCGAAGGCCAGAGGTCAGAGCGGTTCGCTCTAGTCTGTCTGTCTGACCTCTCTGTCCTGATCTGTCTGTCTCTGTGTGATCCTTACATGTCCTTAAGTACAAATCTTTAGTCACTTTCTTCGCCTCGGGGCTTCCGTTAACAAATACAGCTGCCTAGAAAAGCTTGTGTTCCGAGGCGGAAACGAACACAGGAAGCAGGATGCGTCAGGTCAAGACACACTGCCATCGATATTGCATTGAATTAAGTAGTCATACATGATCAATGTCCTATGTCACACAATATCAATACCAGTGCCTTACAGAAGATGCTATGAGATGATGCTATGAGGGAGGGAGTTCGATCGTATTGAGAGGGACGAATACTGTGCTAACATGGTCTACTGATAAGATAAGATGCTATACAGAGGATGCTATGAGAAGATGCTATGAGACGATGCTGTGATAAGATGCTATGAGAAGATGCTGTGAGAAGATGCTATGAGAAGATGCTATGAGACGATGCTGTGAGAAGATGCTATGAGACGATGCTGTAAGATGCTATGAGATGATGCTGTGAGAAGATGCTGTTAGAAGATGCTATGAGACGATGCTAAGGGACGATGCTGAAGATGCTGTGAGAAGATGCTGTTAGAAGATGCTATGAGACGATGCTATGAGAAGATGCTATGAGAAGATGCTATGAGAAGATGCTATGAGAAGATGCTATGAGATGATGCTGTGAGAAGATGCTATGAGATGATGCTGTGATAAGATGCTATGAGAAGATGGTGTGAGAAGATGCTATGAGACGAAGCTATGAGAAGATGAGAAGATGCTATGAGACGAAGCTATGAGAAGATGCTATGAGATGATGCTATGAGAAGATGCTATGAGATGATGCTGTGAGAAGATGCTATGAGAAGATGCTATGAGACGATGCTATGAGAAGATGCTATGAGACGATGCTATGAGAAGATGCTATGAGACGATGCTATGAGAAGATGCTATGAGAAGATGCTATGAGAAGATGCTATGAGACGAAGCTATGAGAAGATGCTATGAGACAATGCTATGAGAAGATGCTATGAGAAGATGCTGTGAGAAGATGCTATGAGACGATGCTGTGAGAAGATGCTATGAGATGATGTTATGAGGGAGGGAGTTCGATCGTATTGAGAGGGACGAATACTGTGCTAACATGGTCTACTGATAAGATAAGATGCTATACAGAAGATGCTGTGAGAAGATGCTATGAGAAGATGCTGTGAGAAGATGCTATGAGAAGATGCTGTGAGAAGATGCTATGAGAAGATGCTATGAGATGATGTTATGAGGGAGGGAGTTCGATCGTATTGAGAGGGACGAATACTGTGCTAACATGGCCTACTGATAAGATAAGATGCTATACAGAAGATGCTATGAGAAGATGCTATAAGAAGATGCTGTGAGATGATGCTATGAGGGAGGGAGTTCGATCGTATTGAGAGGGACGAATACCGTGCTAACATGGCCTACTGATAAGATAAGATGCTATACAGAAGATGCTATGAGAAGATGCTATAAGAAGATGCTGTGAGATGATGCTATGAGGGAGGGAGTTCGATCGTATTGAGAGGGACGAATACCGTGCTAACATGGCCTACTGATAAGATAAGATGCTATACAGAAGATGCTATGAGAAGATGCTATGAGACGATGCTGTGATAAGATGCTATGAGATGATGCTATGAGGGAGGGAGTTCGATCGTATTGAGAGGGACGAATACCGTGCTAACATGGCCTACTGATAAGATAAGATGCTATACAGAAGATGCTATGAGAAGATGCTGTGAGAAGATGCTATGAGAAGATGCTACGAGACGATGCTATGAGAAGATGCTGTGAGAAGATGCTATGAGAAGATGCTACGAGAAGATGCTATGAGAAGAAGCAATGAGACGATGCTACGAGAAGATGCTATAAGAAGATGCTATGAGACGATGCTGTGAGAAGATGCTATGAGAAGATGCTATGAGAAGATGCTGTGAGAAGATGCTATGAGAAGATGCTATGAGACGATGCTATGAGAAGATGCTATGAGAAGATGTTATGAGAAGATGCTATGAGACGATGCTATGAGAAGATGCTATGAGACGATGCTATGAGAAGATGCTATGAGAAGATGCTATGAGAAGATGCTATGAGAAGATGCTATGAGAAGATGCTATGAGACGATGCTATGAGAAGATGCTATGAGAAGATGCTATGAGAAGATGCTATGAGACGATGCTATGAGAAGATGTTATGAGAAGATGCTATGAGACAATGCTATGAGAAGATGCTATGAGACAATGCTATGAGAAGATGCTATGAGAAGATGCTGTGAGAAGATTCTATGAGAAGATGCTATGAGAAGATGCTATGAGTTGCTAGGAGCGAGGCAGCGCTGCAAGAGGGGTTGCTGCCTCTTATCGAAAATTATGGGAACTAGAGCTGTTGTAGTTGACACCTTATGGGAATCTGGGAAATTATTAGGCTGGATTAGGTGTCGGGGATCTAGCTTTGAATAGGCTTCATTCTCTTTTCTTTTCTTTTTTTCCTCTTCCCTTCGGTTTCTATTGTTCTATTGTTCAGCAGGGAACATTTCACATTAAAAATAAATAATGATAACAATGATAATGATGATAATAATAATAATAATAATAATAATAATAATAATAATAGTTATTATTATCATTATTATTATTATCATTATAATGAGAATGATAATAATAACGATAATAATAATAATAATATCAGAATCAGATCAACCAGCTCACTCACCAAAATTCCTTTTATGATATTGATTGATTCCCGAGAGATTCCAGCCCGAGGCGTCTAAAAAGAAAAGAAAAGGAAAGGTTTGAGCTGCCTTGACATCTACCCCTTATGATATACGTCCCTGGATTACCTATAACCTTCAATTTCCAATCTGCTCTTCCAGGTCCTTGATTTAGAACCCTTTTTGCTTCTTATCCTATCTATATATATTTTTTTCTCTCTCTTTCTATCAGCATTTATCCCTTTTATTCTTACTTTCGTTTTCTTGTATTCTGTCGTTTCGCTTTCCTCTTCTTTTTATTATTATTTTTTTCTTTTTTTCCATCTCTTCTTCCTTCTGTTCATCTTCTTCTTTCTTCTTTCTTCCATTGAAATCGATTTCATTTATTTCTTTTTCTCTCTCTCTTTATTTTTTTTTCTTTGTATCAGCATTATTAATTTTCTTGTTGTTTTATTTTTCTTATAAAGTTTCTTTATCAATCCTCGTTCTTATCTTTACTATTTTTTCTTTTCTACCCTTTTCTTCTCGCCTTATCTTCTTCTCCTTCCTTATCTTCTTTCCCTTTTCTTCCTTATTTTTTTTCTTTCTATTCTTCTCCTTCCTAATCTTCTTTATCTTCTTCTTCCTTATCTTTTTTCTTTCTATTCTTCTCCTTCATATTCTTTCTTTATCTTCTTCTTCTTCTCTACTTTCTTTATCTTCTTCTTCTTTCTTAATCTTCTTCTTTATTATCTTCTTTCTTTTTCTTCATCTTCTTTATCTTCTTTCTTTCTCTTCTTCTTCTCTTCTTCCTTTATCTTCTTCTTCTTCTCTTCTTTCTTTATCTTCATCCTCTTCTTTATCTTCTTCTTCTCTTCTTTCTTTACCTTCTTTTTTTCTTCTTTTTTTATCTTCTTCTTTTCTTTCTTTATCTTCTTCTTCTCCTCTTTCTTATCTTCTTTCTTTCTATTCTTATTCTTCCATATCTTTCTTTATCTTCTTCTTCTCTTCTTTCTTTATCTTCTTCTCTTTTTTCTTTATCTTCTTCTTTATCTTCTTTCTTTCTCTTCTTCTCCTCTTCTTTCTATATCTTCTTGTTCTTCTCTTCTTTCCTAACTTCTTCTTCTCATCTTTCATAATCCTTTTCTTCTTTTTATTCATCGTAATCGACTTCCCTGAACCGCAAAGAAACGCGACTCTTTATTTTTTTCTTTTTCTTCTTTCTTTCTTTTCTTCTTCTCTTCTTTCATAATATTTTTCTTCTTCTCTTCTTCCCTATCTTCTTCTTCTTCTTTTCTTTCATAATATTTTTCTTCTTCTCTTCTTCCCTATCTTCTTCCTCTTCTTCTCTTCTTTCATAATCTTTTTCTTCTTCTCTCCTTCCCTATCTTCTTCTTCTTCTCTTCTTTCATAATCTTTGTCTTCTTCTCTTCTTCCCTATCTTCTTCTTCTTCTCTTCTTTCATAATATTTTTCTTCTTCTCTTCTTCCCTATCTTCTTCTTCCTCTTTTCTTTCATAATCTTTTTCTTCTTCTCTTCTTCCCTATCTTCTTCTTCCTCTCTTCTTTCATAATCTTTTTCTTCTTCTCTTCTTCCCTATCTTCTTCTTCTTCTCTTCTTTCATAATCTTTTTCTTTTTCTCTTCTTCCCTATCTTCCTCTTCTTCTCTTCTTTCATAATCTTTTTCTTCTTCTCTTCTTCCCTATCTTCCTCTTCTTCTCTTCTTTCATAATCTTTTTCTTCTTCTCTTCTTCCCTATCTTCCTCTTCTTCTCTTCTTTCATAATTTTTTTCTTCTTCTCTTCTTCCCTATCTTCTTCTTCTTCTCTTCTTTCATAATCTTTTTCTCCTTCTTTCTTTCATCGTAACCGACTTTTCTGAACCGCAAAGAAAGGCGACTCCTTATCTCTTTCATTTTCTTCTTTCTTTATCTTCTTCTTCTCTTCTTCCCTATCTTCTTCTTCTTCCCATCTTTCATAATCTTTTTCTTCTTCTCTTCTTCCCTATCTTCTTCTTCTTCTCTTCTTTCATAATCTTTTTCTTCTTCT
>BOPN01006627.1:47500-50000 GCA_017312705.2 Penaeus japonicus
CATGATAATGTTGATAATAGTCATAATTATGATAGTAATAGCCAAATAATGATAGTAATAGTCATGACAATGATGATAATCTTTATGCTGATGATATAATAGAAATAATGATGATGACATTAATAATGCTACTAATTATGACAATAATGCTAATAAGAAAAATAGTAATAATAGTAACAATAACAAGAATTCTAATGATAATAAGAATACTAATCATAGTAATCGATATAACAATAAAAATAGTGTGATGATAATGATAAATCTACAATGATAATGATGATGATGATGATTGTAACACTTAAAATTATTATAATAGTAATGGTGATTGTTATATTAATAATGATATGGACAGTAGTAGCAGTAATATTAAGGATAATTCTATAAATTCTGAAAATAATTACAAATTATAATAACAACCGTGATGATAATGGATACACTACTAATGACAATAATGATAATTATAATGATTATGATAACGATGATAATCATATTGATAATAATAACTGTGAAAATTATTATTATAACAGTGATAATAATGAAAATAATGATAATGATAATAAAAAATAATGATAATGATGATAGCAATGTTAGCAGCTATAACAATAATGATTATAACGATAAGGATAATAACAAGAAAAAAACAACAACATAATATCAAAAATAATAATAATAAACATAATCATAATGATAGGACATATAAACTGAACAGAAACAAAAGCAAAACGAATGAAAACGAATTAATAAGAAGAATCCCACTCAAACGGAAGTACCGCTGCCTTAACTATAACACAGATACCGTTTTACTGTTTCAATCGGCTTGCGCAGTTCGCCTTTTCATGTTTCCACAACGGGTTTTGCACAACGGAACCTATTCCGGGCAATTCTGCTAAAATTGGAAGGGAGTTTGCAACGGAGAGTCTAACCCTCACTATTAAAGGGATAGAAGAGAGAGAGATTGAGAGGAAGGCTTAGTGAGAGAGAGAGAGAGAGAGAGAGAGAGAGAGAGAGAGAGAGAGAGAGAGAGAGAGAGAGAGAGAGAGAGAGAGAGAGAGAGAGAGNTATATATATACCTATACATACACGTGCGTGTTCAAACACGCCAAAACTCGTATGATGAAAAAATACTTTGCGAATATATAGACACCACGTTCTCATCCTGGGGGCGCTCCCTCTAGGGAAGAGAAGTAAATTGAAAGGGGGGGGGGGGGGGGGGGGCAACAAATTGGGAAAAGAAAGAAAGTTCTCCAACATCTGAAATTCTTTTAACAAATGGGTAGATGATGTCGACCATTCATTATTCATGGTCAGTAAGGACTTAAAACACCCTTTTTCATTTTTCTCGAAATCTGAAAGGAAATCTCATATGAAGGAAAGGCGAGGAAGAGAGGACCATCTACTAGAGGAGGCATAGTAGTAAAAGGGTTAAGAACAGCTGATATATACCGAGTACGGGAAATTTGAACTAAATCGACGACTTTGTTTATGTCATATGTCCGAAAACATTCGTCAAGTCAAGAAATGTTTCATTATACCATTTACATTCCCTCTTCATTTCCATTTATCTTTAAAATGTGATTTCAACATCACGAAAATCAATACAATTCGATGTTTCGATTAAGTTGAAACCAACGGTGACCGTAGCAGTATCTTCCTGTTCTGGTGGATAATGCCTTGTCTTCCTTAGACTTGAATGCCCTTAGAGCTATCAGTAATTCCCAACCAGAGAATCGAAAGCTATCAATATGGAATCATGAGTACAACTGAAGAGTGGATTCTAACACCCAAATAGAAGAATCTGAACATCTAATGAAACATAACATTTTTCCATTCAATTTCCGCCAAAATAGAAGAATCTAAACATCTGATGAAACATAACATTCTTCCATTCAATTTCCGCCGTAAATCAGCAATAAAGACTCAAGAGAGGAGTTCTACCATCCTTCCTTCTCCTTCACGAGGAAAAATGACGCAAAAAAAAAAAAAAAAAAAAAAAAAAAAAAAAAAAAAAAAAAAAAAAAAAAAAAAAAAAAAAAAGGAATTCGGGTGGATGACGTATGGGAGAGAAATCAAATGGGCCAAGTAGAATTATCTTTGAACGTGATGTGACGATAGATACTAGCGTCGGGTCTAATAGATTCACTTAAAATTATAGACAGATAAGATAATCACGTGGAAATAGACGCTGGATAGAAGTGAAGGCGGTTGAAATTCAAGTCAATGGCTAGCCACTGGATAAGGTGAGATAATCTGTTTTGATCCCGCTGTAAGGTATCATACTAACAATGAGTCAAGCTTGATATATTTGCGGAAACACGGTGTACTGCCCAACGGAAATATATTGTCCGCAACCTGGCTCGTGGAACAATCGCCGAAGGTAAGCTTTTAGCCTAAATCCTTGTATTTGCTCGAGCTCTATCTCGCCAGAACATATGAGATCAAGAGTTTGTAGTCCAGGCTAGGAGTAGGGGAGGGGGTAGTACCCCTTGAAGTGGACTGAAGG
>BOPN01006627.1:55000-62500 GCA_017312705.2 Penaeus japonicus
CCATTTCCTCCTCCTCCTCCTCCTCCTCCCTCCTCCACCACCACCTCCTCCTCTTCCTATTTCTCGCCCCCCTCCTCCTTATACTTCATCCCTCTAGCTCCTCCTCCTTCCATCTTCTTTTCCTTCTCACTCCTTACATCTCCTCCTCCCCTCCTCCTCCTCCTCCTCCTCCTCCTCCTCCTCCTCCCTCCCTCCCTCCCACATCTTCGCGACCCATCACCGTAACATTAACGAGACCCTCGATCGCCACAGTAAAATGATAACGGCTTGTAAACAAAGCTGCGACGAGGGAGGGGCCGCGGGAGGGGCCGGGGGAGGGAGGAGATGTGATGATGCTGCATCCGAGGAGGTTATGGTGGCGGAGGAGAGAATCGGAAGACATCCGATAGGCTCTGACTCCGTCGTAAACCCGTCGCGTGTGAAAGGAGAGGAGGGAGAGAGGGGAGCCACGAGGAGAGAAGTGGAGGATGAGGGGAGAGGGGTCGGGGGGGTCGGGGGGAGGATGTGAGAGGGAGGAGGAGAAGGATGGAAAAGGGTGGAAGAGGGGGAGGGAGAGGGATGCGAGGATGAGAGAGGGAGGAGGAAAAAGGGAAAAGGAGAAGGATGATAGGGGTAAAAGGGAGGGGGTGGGAGGAAGAGGGATGGAGGGGCTGACGGCAGAGGGATGGAAGAAAGAGAGAGAGAGAGAGAGAGAGAGAGAGAGAAGGATGAGAGGAGGAGGTGGAAGAAATGAGAGTGAGAGAGGGAGAGAGGTGAGAGGAAAAAGGGTCAGGGTAGAGAAATGGGACAGGGAAGAGGGAAAGAGAAGAGGGGAGAGACGAGGTAGAGTAAGAGGGTTGGTACAAAGAAGGAAGAGGAAAGGGAGAAGAGTGAATGGAGTGGAATGGATGAGGGGCAAATGTGCAGAGAGTAAAAGAGAAGGGGAGAGGGGAGGGAAGAGAAGGGAAGAGGAGAGGGTAGGGAGGGCGAGAAGGGAGAGAGGGAGAGATGGGGAGAGGAGAAGAGAAAGAGAGAGGGGAAGGAAGTAGGGAGCCCCTTTACTATAACTATTTTATCATGTGATGCAAGGGAGTCTGCATCTTTGTGTGTGTATGTGAGTGTGTGTGTGTGTGGGGGGGGGGGGGTTAAATTCCAAGAGAGTATTGTTCACAGTCGTGTGTGTGTGTGTGTGTGTGTGTTTATTAGTATGTGTGAGTGTGGTTGAAAGTTGTATGTATATGTATACATGTGTGTGTGTGCGTATGCCTGTATTAGAGTCCCCATAACTATGCGATTGTGTATATGTATGATGGTATACTTATACGAATGTCCTATGAAAAATTGTGTGCACTATATTTTATAAGTTTTTAACCACATTAGTTTGTATCCCTGAAATCTGATTTACTATATACCATCAAAAAAGTGCACAGATTGGCGTCCCTACCATCTGATTTGCTCATTTATTCAAATGCAAAATGAATAGCTTTCTATGTTCACAGAAACCAGAGCCAACATAATTAAGCTTCCATAGAACCAAATAAAGATCACTTTTAATTGCACAGGAGACTGAAAGTTTGCACTACAGCCGGGGAGAATTATGAAAAGGGACGTGGATGAATAATTTGGATAATGAATGAGATTTGGAACGGGAAATGAAAAGGAAAAAGGGAAAGTTTCTTTGGGCCTATTTTTGTGGAAGCGTAATGAATAGATGGTTAAATATAAAGTCACATATGCATATATGCATGTATGAACATGTTCGTGTGTGGTTACACGTATATGCTCATACACGGAAGAGACAGATAGATAGCAGAGATGGATAGATAGATAGAGATAGATAGATGGATAGATAGATAAAGAGAGAGAGAGAGAGAAGTAGAAAAAAATAAAGAAACAATAATAAAACATTACTAACAGCGAGACCAAAAACAGAGACAAGGTTGAGAGAGAGAGAGAGAGAGAGAGAGAGAGTAAGAGAGAGAGAAAGAGAGAAAGAGAGAGAGAGAAAAAGAGAGAGAGAGAGCTAGGAAGGTAAGGTAGGAGGGAAGGAGGGAGGGAGGAAGGGAAAGTGAGAGATAGATAGATAGATAGATAGATAGATAGAAAGAGAGAGAGAGAGAGAAACGCCATGGCAATCCAAAGAAAGAGAACCCTCCCCCGGAAGAAAAAGAAGAAAAAAAGAAATAGAAGAAAAAAAAGAAGAAGAAAAGAAGAAGAAAAGGAAGACGAAGAAGAAAAAGAACAAGAAGAAGAAAAAGGCCCTGCCCTAACCAATCCATGATAATCGCAAGCATATATTGGGTTCCAAGGGCGCGTGGCTGCCTTCGATCGGGCGCTGGATTCTCTCTACGCAGCGCCGCCCACTACTTACGGGCGGAAGCCAGCCAATATGGTAGCGTCTTGCCAAGACTGCATTACGCTGTCGGCAGAAGATGGCTTAGATGATGATGGTAGATTTATTTTAAGATTGTGTGAAATTGATATGCGTTTATATGTAATAGCGGCTAATCCCATTCTTATATATATATATATATATATATATATATATATATATATATATATATATATATATATATATATATATATATATATATATATATATATATATAAGGCCTATTTGAAATGGGGAGACATATATGAAGTTGAATCGTTTTTGTTCCCTACTTACACGTCGCTATTCTTTGTCTCTCGAGAACTTAACGTAGGAAAGAATACCCTTCGTAATTGTGTTGATCTTTTTTTTCTCCTCACGAAAAGAATGAGGAGACAGAACAAGTTAATCGAAATAAAAAAGAAATTTTGGGTCCGTTTAAGCCAGTTTCAATTTCGGGTACATACGCACAGTTACACACTCGGACACACACACACACACAGATACACACACATAGACAAACACACACACGATCAGAAAAAAAATACACAGACACATATATTCACGCACACTCTCAGACACACACACACACACACACATATACAGACACACACACACTCAGAAACACACACACACACACACACACGCACACATACACAAACACAGAAAAACACACACACATACAGAAACACACACACACACACAGAAACACACACACACAAACACACAAACACACACACAGAAACACACACACATATAAACAAATACCCACACAGTACTCTCTCCGACTGGATGGAAAACAGTGGCTCTAAGTCCCCGGGATTATCTCAGCAAGGAAGCTTAAGCAAAATGGCTGATCTTTCTTTAATCGTAGTCGAAAAATACCGTTGGGTGAGAGTGTGTTCCTCGTCTGATTTTAAATCATCTTATATATGGGCCATTGTTATTATTCCCGCCCCCTTCCCTTGAAACTTTTAATGAGGGAGAATGATGAATGAAAGAATATTCATAAGTTTGGCGTAAAAACAGCGGCACATTTTGTATCCAAACAACCTGTTTTTGTTGTTATTTTTCTTTTCCTTCTTTGCTCATTTTCTGAAACAACTTTGATAACTCTGAGATTCCCAATTAAACGCGTGAAATTGTTTCTAGGAGGGCCATCTACAATCACTAACAAATTGAAATTCTTATAAGATATAGAGCGGAAAGAGGGGGAGGGGTGTTAAATAATTATGTAGGCTTTGAAAAGTTTCCCAAAATAACACTCAATTTCTTCTTTGAAAATCAAAAAAATACTTGACAAAAACTCTTTCGAAACATTGGGGGTGGGGGGGAGTTGGTCAACAAAAAAATTTGATTGAAAAATGTCCTATGAGCAAAGAAAATTTAGTGTTACTCCTTTGGTTACAATTGGTTACGAAGACATGATAATTTCAGAATGAATATGATAATCTTTTAAGAAAATGCAAAAGATTTTGTACCTTACTCGTATCCATATGACGGAGAGCGTGGGAGGTGAGGTGGGGTGGGGGTGGGGGTGGGGGTTATACAACTATTCATTTGTGTTTTCATTTGCATGTATGAATATATGCAGCTATTCATTTACGTAAAATATATTTGTATATTTGAGGGTATATTTGTATTACAATCTGCAGTGCCTGGAAAATTGGCTGCGCATTTCATAATGATAATAACAATATTGGATCTATTTCAATCTATCTACCCATATACCTATCTGTCATTCTTTCTACCTATCCTTCTACATATCTTTCCATCTATCTATTCCTCCATTCCTAAATCAATCTATTTATATATCTGTCGGTCTATCTGTCTGTTTGCCTATCCATCTACATGTATATATATATATATATATATATATATATATATATATATATATATATATATATATATATATATATATGTGTGTGTGTGTGTGTGTGTGTGTGTGTGTGTGTGTGTGTGTGTGTGTGTGTGTGTGTGTGTGTGTGTAAGTGTATGTGTGTGTGTGTGCATGTGTGTGTGTGTGTGCGCGTGTGTGTGTTTGTGTTTACACAATTTCCCCTCCTCATATATATACATATATATCTACTTATTCTACTCCACCTTCATAACCATCATCCTTCATTTCTCTCCTTCCTTTTCATCATCATACAAACTTGAACACTCATCAAACAAAGCTGACATTTTAAGCACCAACTTCACGACTTTAAGGTGTCTTCTTAAGCCTCATGACGCTGTACGCAACTCTATAAGCTGGGATTTAAAGCTTTACTTGAACTTTGATGAGTTGAATATACGTTTCATTTGACCTTTAACTACTTTGGTATATTTTGCTTTATTGATTATTCCAATATGTTTGATTTATTTATATGCCTATTTTTATATGTTAGTTCATTAATGTGTGTTTACACACACACACACACACATACACACACACATACACACACACACACACACACACACACACACACACATATATATATATATATATATATATATATATATATATATATATATATATTCATATATATGACAATAACTATAATAGTAACAATGATAACAATACAATAATGATGATAAGAGAACACAACAACAAGGAATTAAACACCCAGCTGCCTTCCATTGCTTGAAGGTGCTATTACGTACCTCCTGCCTGTATTGGCGTCAACGCTTATCGATAAAGCATTATAGTGCATCCTAACTTTGGCACTGGCAGGGTAGTGTAGTAAGCTTTTTTCTGCTAAACTTACATGAGGAAACATCTTGTGGAAATTTATCTTGTTTTCAAATCTAAACTTAAACTTAACAAAACACATGCACCTTCATTAGCGCAATCACTTAGCCGCCAAGACCGCTTGTAACTTTTTTTTTTTTTTTTTTTAAATTTCCTCTTTCTATTTTAATCAGATTTTTCTCTTTTCGGATATATCTATGATCATAATCTATCTCATTTTTCCCAAGTTTCCTTTGTAGATACTCATACGACTGATTATTTATTGATTAAAGCTTAGTTTCCGGGAAGAAGGATTAATCAGAGAAGATCGTTTAATTTTGATGATTAATAAAAAGGCATAATGTGGTTTTAAAAGCTATGATAACAATTTACTAATGATAAAAGGCATATGTAAGAAAGACAAAGCAAAGCTAGGGAATCAGCTGATTTAACTCATTCACTGAAACACTACATCCGTATTTTGCGAAAATGGATGTCTATTTCAGGAGACAAAACTAAAAACGAAGAAAAATAATGAAATGTCAAAACATCTAACACCGATTCTGATACTTAGTAAAGTCGCATTCGTTAATCCTTTCAGTCATGTTGAAGATTTTTTTTTTTTTTTTTTTGAAAATCTGGGTTTATTCAAATTACGACCTTTTTTGCTTTCTACAAATTAGCTTTTATTCTATTCATTTTACTGCGACACACTCTGATACATGCACATTATATAGGTTGATATAGAAGTAAATCGGTAATGAAATATCTCTGTAGCTGTATTATCATCTATCTCTCTATCTCCCCTATCTCTCTATCTCTCTATCTCTCTATCTCACTCTCTCACTCTCTCACTCACACACACTCTCTCTCTCTTTCTCTCTCTCTCTCTCTCTCTCTCTCTCTCTCTCTCTCTCTCTCTCTCTCTCTCTCTCTCTCTCCCCCTCTCTCTCTCTCTCTCTCTCTCTCTCTCTCTCTCTATATATATATATATATATATATATATATATATATATAAATAAATATATATATACATATATATGTATATATATATATATATATATATATATATATATATATATATATATATATATATATATATATACATATACATACATATACATAATATATATACATATAAATACATATATATATATATATATATATATATATATATATATATATATATATATATATATATATATATATATATATATATATATATGTATGTATGTATATATGAAATGTGTACTTATTTGCTTAAGTCTCTCTATATCTCTATCCATCTAAATGTATGTGTGTGCTAATTGTGTTTACATTTTAGCCTTTGTGGACATGTCACTACCTATGCATGTCAACCGTAAAAATTCCTGCATGCTTGTTAACGTGATCAATCCACCCATAGTTTATTTTACGTTACGGATATTCTATGCGAGCGCTTTTAGCCCCTATAACGGCGAAAAAAAAAAGAAAAAAATATTATAGGAAACCCCAAAACACGCCGATCCGACGACTCTCTGACGGCGTGCTTACCATGTAGATTTCCGTTCGGCAACGGGAATGACGTCAGCGCCAGATTTTGCAAGCGGTAAATTGTTCTTACATGTAAAGCAACACGAGTGTTTCCGGGCGTTTCTTTACAAGCAATTGCCAAGCATTTCAGCCTTACAGACGCTCTCGTTCTTGAATGTAAATGAAGCTTGCACTTACTCTACCGGTTCTGCATATCGCTGTTTGCACAGTGTCTAAATTCAGATCGCGTAATCAGCATGTCAGGCAAAGTATTGTAAAGTTGGAGTGAGGGGCGCGGCGTGCAATGGCTATGAATTGACACGAGATTCGAAACAATTCAGTTGCAAGGTTGCGTTGACTCCCCCCCCTCCCCCCCCCCTCCACCGAACCTTCTGGAGAGAGACTTTGCAAAGGGTTAATGCAATGTTACTAAGTAAATGAGCGTCAATTTATTGATGGTATTAACCTACTTAATTAAGAGGGAGTCATTAGTGGTGTTATCAGTAATTAATCTCCCTTCAGTCTACCGTTGCTATATATACTCCAGCGACAGATTTTATTTTTTTTTATTTATTTATTTTTTTTTGTTTTGAGGTAAGCTTTTCAGATAGAAATTGTCAGAAAGCCATAGTTTTTCTCTCTCTCTGTAATATAGTGCCCATGCTCAGTTATTGTTAGAGTAATGTACATTAACTGTGAACACGTTTATAGGACCCTCGTTCGGTTTATTTGTTATTTCCGAAATTATGAATCCCTCTCCTATTTATAGGATAATTACCGTCACCAGAAACTGAATTTACGAACGAGTTAGAAAAAAAACTCATGCGAAATAAAAGATTCAGTCTCTATAATTCATAACTTTTTTATGCAAATGATATAAATATTTCCTCACTTCACGGTAGGTTGCATAAAAGAAAAAAATTAA
>BOPN01006628.1:50000-55000 GCA_017312705.2 Penaeus japonicus
ATGAATCATGAACGTAAATAAAAAAATAGGAAATAGAAGACAGAGAAGAAGAAAAAAAGATGTTGAACAAAAAGAAGACAAAATTGAAGAAAAAGACAAAAAAAAGACAGAAGGAAAAGAAAAAGAAGACGACAAAGCAAAAGAAGAATAAAAAGGAGAAAAACGGCAAAGAAAGAAGAAAAGAAAATAAGAATAAGAAAAAAGAAGGAAAACAAGATAAAGAAAAAAATAAGAAAGAAGAAGAAAAAGAAGACAAAGAAGAAGAAAAATAAAAATAAGAAAAAGAAGGAAAACAAGAAAAAGACCAGAGCAAAATTTTGAAAAACAAAAGGACGAAGAAAAAGAAGAAGGAAAAGAAAAAAAAGACAAAGAAAAAGAAGAAAAAGAAGACAAAGAAGAAAAAGAAAATAAGAATAAGAAAAAGAAGGAAAACAAGAAAAAGACCAGAGCATAACTTAGAAAAACAAGAAGACGAAGAAAAAGAAGAAGGAAAAGAAAAAAAAACAAAGAAAGAAGAAGAAAAAGAAGGCAAAAAAGAAGAAAAAGAAGACCAAGAAGAAAAAGAAAATAATAAAAATAAAAAGAATTAGAACAAGAAAAAAAGACCAGAGCAAAGCTTGGAAAAACAAGAGGAAGAAAAAAGAAAGAAAAAAAAAATGAATAAAAGACAAAAAAAGAAGAAGAAAAAGCTTGCAAAAGCAAAGCTTGCAAAGACTTCCTCAATCCTTGGACTGCTCAGAGGCGCCCGGACCGCGAAGAGGCTGATTGATGGCTCATGATTGTGCAAGCAGAATGCTGATTGTGCAATCTGCCGGTTCGATGGGTACGTTCTCATAGTGTTATTTTGTTTATCTTTCTTTCGCCTATTTTCATCTGCTTCTTCTTCTTCGTCTTCTTCTTCTCATCCTCTTCTTCCTTCCCCTTCTCTCACTCCTCCTTTATTTTTTTCCTTCTTCTTCTTCTTCTTCTTCTCCTCCTCCTTCTCCTTATCTCACTTCTCCTTATCCTCTTCTTCTTCTTTTTCTTCTTCTTTTCTTTATGTCTTGTCTTCATCTACATCTCCGTCCATTATTTTTTCTCCTTTGTATTTCTTCTTTTACTTCTCCTTCTTCTTTTTCTTCTCCTTCTTCTTCACCTCCTCCTCCTCCTCCTCCTCCTCCTCCTTCTCCTTTTCCTTCTTCTCCTCATCACCATCTTCTTCATCTTCTTCTTTTCCTCCTCCTCTTCCTTCATCTTCATCACCATCATCATCACCATCATCATCTTCCTCTTCCTTCCTCTTATCACCATTTTCCTTTTCCTCCTTCTTTCTTGTCCTTCCTATTAGCTAAGGAAGGTTTAGAGTAATTACCCAGCTACCTAATTAGCGAAAGATTTTCAAATTATCGTTTTCTTGCGTTGTTGCTAGTATTATCTTCATCATTATGTACTAATTGTGATGGTAATGGTGGTAGTTAAGTAATTTAAATTATATTGATACTAATAATACGGGTGGATGATGATGATGGTGATGGTGATGATGGTGATGATGGTGATGGTGATGGTGATGATGATGATGATGATGATGGTAATAGTGGTAGTTAAGTAATTTAAATTATATTGATACTAATAATACGGGGTGGATGATGATGATGATGATGGTGATAATGATGGTGATGATTATGATGATGATGGTGATGATGATGATGATGATGATGGTGATGATGATGATGATGGTGATGATGATGATGATAATGATGATGGTGATGATGATAATGATGGTGATGATGATGATAATGATGATGATGGTGATGATAATGATGATGATGATAATGATGATGATGATGATGGTGATGATGATGATGTGATGATGATGATGATGATGATGGTGATGATGATAATGATGGTGATGATGATGATGATGATGATGATGATGGTGATGATGATGATGATGATGATACCAATAATAATGGTGTTGATAATAATGATGATAATAGTAATAGTACTGATAGCAGGATAATGATAATTATGATGATGATAATATTGATAATGATCATAATGATAATAGCAATAATAGTGATAATGATCATGAGGATAATGATAATAGCAATAATAGTGATAATAACCATAATGATAATGATAAAAGCAATAATAGTGATAATGATAATAATGATAATGATAATAGTGATAATAAGCATAAGGATTATGATAACTACATATGTAATCTTTGCTATTGAACTTCATGAATTTTCATGCTTAGTTATCTACTTTTAAGTTAATCATGTTATTCGATAACTCTTTATACATTTTGAAAATCATAAACATCAGAAAAAAAAAAACGAAAAAAAAGAATTATGAATGAGACCACTCGCAAAATGAACAAATTAATCGGAAAATTTAACAAATTAATGAAATCCTTTTATGTTTTATTATTATTATCATTATCATATATATATATATATATATATATATATATATATATATATATATATATATATATATATATATATATATATATATATATATTTTTTTTTTTTTTTTTGAGTAATTCGCGAATATATTCTTCCGTCAAAAAAAAAAAGAAAAAAAAAAAGAAACGGACAAAACAGAAAACAAATTTATTACAAGGAAGAAGTTTAATTAATATTATAGTTTGATGATGCTGGGTTCCTTTCCTCCTATATAACAATAGAGCTATATCTCCTATGGCTCCGTATATATATATATATATGGATCTCTTTGAGTCTCCCCTCAACCAAATTGGCGCATAATTCTTATCGCACCGTATAATAACTTCAATATATTATTTCGGGGATCGGGATGGTATATAACAAATTGCAAATTAACTCTTTTATATCACCATTATATATTATGTGTATCGTGTATATCATAGCATATGCGGTGAGGTTTTTTTTTTTCCTCTCTTTTTTTAATATGACGGTCATGATAGAGAAAATAATGATAATGGTGAGGAATATAGTAATAATCATTATAATGAATTTATTTTTGATTATAATGACAATAACAACTACATTGAATGATAATGATAATAATAATGATAATGATAATGTTTATGATAAAAATAAGGATAATAGTACTTCTAAAAAGGATGATAACATCAACAATGATGATGAAGATGATGATGATAATGATGAGGATAATAACAACACCATCACAACAACAACAGTAACACTGCTATAAAATATGATAATGATAATATTTTTACTTTTATTCATCCTATATATATTATGCCTTTCTTATATAAATGTATGGCTCTTTTTAATACATTAATAAAAAAAAGACTCATGTATTTCCTCTTTTAAAAATAGACGATTCCTTCTTTAGAAATAGGCTTAGAAATGGAATATCTTCTCTTTGAAAATAGAAAAAAATGTTTCCTTTAAAAATAGACTTAAAAACAAAATATTTCCTCTTAAAAAATAGACTTGAAGATAAATTATATCCTCTTAAAAATATAGTATTTCCTCTTTAGAATAGACCTAAAAATATATTATTTCTCCTTAACGATAGACCTAAAATTAGATTATTTCCCCTTAACGAAAGCCCTAAAAATAGATTATTTCCCCTTAGCGATAGCCCTAAAAAAGAGATTATTTCCCCTTAACGATAGCCCTAAAAAGAGATTATTTCCCCTTAGCGATAGCCCTAAAAAGAGATTATTTTCCCTTTACGATAGACCTAAAATTAGATTATTTCATCTTCACGATGGACCTAAAAATAGATTATTTCCTTTTAACGATAGCCCTAAAATAGACTATTTCCCCTTAACGATATCCCTAAAAATAGAGTATATCCCCTTAACGATAGTCCTAAAAATAGATTATTTCCTCTTAAAGATATCCCTAAAAATAAATTATTTCCCCTTAAAGATAGACCTAAAATGAGATTATTTCCCCTTAACGATAGCCCTAAAATTATGTTATTTCCCCTTAACGATAGCCCTAAAAATAGATTATTTCCCCTTAACGATAGACCTAAAATTATATTATTTCATCTTCACGATAGTCCTAAAAACAGATTATTTCCCCTTAAAAATAGATCTAAAAAGAGATTATTTCCCCTTAACGATAGACCTAAAAATAGATTATTTCCTCTTAAAGATAGACTCAGAAATAAACGCTTTCCTCTTAAATAAAAACTCTTACAAACTAGACTGAAAACATAAAGCTCTGAAGCTTGATAATATCTCGCATTTTTTCGGGATGTAGTATAATTTGTCTAATGATCTGTTTTAATTACTTTTCTTACGCACGCGTGATTTTGCTAATTACTATAATCCCGTAGAATGTTTTTCATTAATTTTTCAATTCTTCTGTAACTTTTCGTACGCTATTTACGTTTTTTTTATTTTTTTTATTGTTCTGTTTTCTTTGTTTTCTTCTTATCTATTCTTTTTATTTTTTATTATTATTTTTTTTTATTTTTTTTTTTTCCTGTGACTCTTGTTTCATGTATTGTTATTGATGTTGTTATCATCATCGATTTAGTTATCAATTATCATGATGGGAATAGTTGTTTTTGTTATCTTTGCCGTGTTCATTCTATTATCATTTTTATCATTATCAAGTATTGTTATCAATATCATATTAATCTTCCTTTATCTCTTAATTATTATTTTCACTATCATCTTTGTCATTATCATTATTGTTTTCTATCACTATTACTATAAATCTTTATCATTATCTCTACTATAATCATTATCATTCTTATCATCATTATCATCTTTAAAATCATTATCAATATTATTATCATTATCGTTAGCATTATCATTAGATTTATTTGTATTAGCATTATCAGTACCATTATTATCATCATTATCATCGTTATTATCATCATCATCACATAATTTTTGTTATTACTATTATCATCACAACTGAAGCGATTAATGCTGTTATCATGTCATGTATTTGCTTCTTAATCTATCTATTTATCTATCTGTCAATCCATTTATATATATGTATATACATATATATATAATATATATATATATATATATATAT
>BOPN01006628.1:60000-62500 GCA_017312705.2 Penaeus japonicus
GAGAGAGAGAGAGAGAGAGAGAGAGAGAGAGAGAGAGAGAGAGAGAGAGAGAGAGAGAGAGAGAGAGCGAGAGAGAGACAGAGACAGATAGAGAGAGAGGGGGGGGAAACTGGAGAAAAGAAAGAGAGAGAGACATACAGAGAGAGAGAGAGAGAGAGAGACAGACAGATAGAGAGAGAGGAGGGGGGAGACTTGAGGAAAGAAAGAGAGAGAGAGAGAGAGAGCAAGAGAGAGAGAGAGAGAGAGAGAGAGAGAGAGAGAGGAGAGAGAGAGAGAGAGAGAGAGAGAGCAAAATTAGAGAGAGAAAATGAAAGACAGAGAGAGAGATTGGGAGAGAAAGAGAGAGAGAGAGAGCAAAAGAGAGTGAGAAAGAGAGAGAGAGAGAGCAAAAGAGAGAGAGAAAGAGAGAGAGAGAGATTGGGAGAGAAAGAGAGAGAGAGAGAGAGAAATAGAGAGAGACAGAGACACAGAGAGAGAGAGAGAGAGAGACAGAGAGAGAGAGAGACACACACACACACACAGAAAGAGAGAGAGCAAGAGAGAGAAGGAGAGAGAGAGAGAGAGAGCAAAAGAGAGAGAGAGAGAGTGAAAGAGAGAGAGAAAGAGAAAGAGAGAGAGAGAGATTGGGAGAGAGAATAAGAGAGAGAGGGGGGTTAGAAATAAAATAATCAATAGATTCAAATGACTTATTTCACTGCAAGCAAAGATTTCCAATATCTGTAACTTACAATCTTTGAAACTTTCTCACCCATTGCAAATTTGCAATACTGCAACTCGTTTACCTTCGATCACTGTTATGCAAAATATAAGATGGGCATTTTGTGATTAAGAATTCTATATGAACCTTCGATTGTGTAGTATATTATGGCGTGAAGTCCCGTAGACTATTTTCTACTTATATTTGATGTTAAATGTAATTCTGATTTAGATTTTTTTTTCTCTCTCTTTTTTTGTCAGTCTGTGTGCATATTACTCTTTTGATTTACGTAATTCATGATGAATCTATCTACATGTTTACTTGGATAAGTATGCACACACACACACGCGCTTGCATATGTGTGTGTGTGTGTACATATATATATATATATATATATATATATATATATATATATATATATATATATATATATATATATATATATATATATATATATATACATGCAAAGAAACACACACACATCCAGTACACTAACGTAAATACCTTCTCCCCTCCCCTCCCCCTCTCCATCAGGTGCGACCATCAGTATCTTCACCCCCTCACCCTTCCCCTCTCCCCTTCCCCATCTAACTCTTCACCTCTCACCTCCCTTTCCCATCTCCCCCCACCCCTTCCCCTCACCCCCCTCACCCTCAAAAAAAAAAAAAAAAAAAAAAAAAAAAAAAAAAAAAAAAACACCCGGTCAGATAAGCGATCGGTCGTGTTACGTAATAATTACTCTCATGATCCGCATGACATACTCGACTGACTGACTGACCTCAAAGGCGGCTGACTGACTGACGGCTGACGGCTGACAACGGTGGGAGAGAAGGAAAAATCTTGAGCCACATGATCTGACCGGCACAGTAGGGGGCTGACGGCGGCGGACGGCGCTTGGACAGCTGATTGATCGGGAATTGACGCTGAATTAAGGGTGAATTAAGGGTGAATTAAAGGTGAGTTAAGGGTGAGTTAAGGGTGGATTAAGGGTGAGTTAAGGGTGGATTATGGGTGAATTAAGGGTGAGTTAAGGGTGTATTAAGGGTGAATTATGGGTGAATTAAGGGTGAGTTAAGGGTGTATTAAGGGTGAGTTAAGGGTGGATTAAGGGTGAGTTAAGGGTGGATTAAAGGTGAGTTAAGGGTGAATTAAGGGTGTATTAAGGGTGTATTAAAGGTGAGTTAAGGGTGTATTAAGGGTGAGTTAAGGGTGAATTATGGGTGAGTTAAGGGTGAATTAAGGGTGAGTTAAGGGTGTATTAAGGGTGAGTTAAGGGTGAATTAAGGGTGAGTTAAGGGTGAATGTACGGGGTTTATTATCACTGTATGGCACAATGTAATATATATACGTTATAAACTATCAATGAGTGCGTGTGTTGAGTGTGTGTGTGTTCATGAGTTCGTATGAATCTTCTGGTTCAGCTTTGAATCCCCTTTGAAGCTTCAAAGCGAGGTTAGCTGGCTAGCCGCTCAAGCTCTAACCACCTCACTTAGCTCCGATCTCCGCACCACCTCAGTAAGTGTCCGTATTTTGTTTTGTGATGCATCTAATGTTGCAAAATATATAAGTTTTGTTTAATTTAAGTTGTGTAATTTGGGTCATTACTTTTATTATTGATTGCTCTTTGCAGCCTCCTATTATTATTGCAAACCCTTGTCAACACCTGCAAGTGATTGCTGACCCCGACATTACGATCTGTCGTGGTTGAGCTGGTGGCTGCTGTTTTTTATTATTATTTCTGCAATTGAGAGTACTGACTATTGTAAGAGGGCTGTCCACCTAGACTTTTCGATATTACTGAAA
>BOPN01006628.1:67500-73358 GCA_017312705.2 Penaeus japonicus
ATCTCCTCCCCCTTCTCTCTACCCCCTCCCCTTCCCCCTCCCCCTTCTCCTCTCCCCCGGCCCATCTCTCCCAACAAGGAGAGAGTGATTCGGCGCACTTCACTGGACGGCCGCAATTATTATGCTTATTAGCAAAGTAAGTATGAGTAAGTGTTGAAGAAAAAAAACGTATCATAATGTGCAGGCAGGTGTTGATATAAGGAGTACGAAAAGAAGAAGAAGAAGAAGAAGAGGAGGAGGAGAAGGAGGAGGAGGAGGACATGAATAATCAGAGGAGGAAGAGGAGAAGTAGGAGGAAGAAGAAAAAAGAAGAGGTTTATATTTTGTTAGTTGTTGTATGTGTGTGTGTGTGTATGTACACACACACACAAACACACACACACATATATGTATATATATATATATATATATATATATATGTATATATAAGTATAAACACACACATAACCATCCATGCAAACCTGCAAACATTTCGTTCCCCGGAATACAGATGTTGCATCTGGAGGGACTACTGGCTTAAGACAAATTTCATCGTGGCCAACAAAGCAGAAACACGAGGGCTGCATACAAATGGGAAACAGAAGCCAAACTCTCTTTCAAAATATCAGAGCAATGTTCGTAAAGACAGATAATGATGATGAAAGCGTAAATAGGCCTGTAATTAGTACGCTGGATAAGGTTGTAGTAGGATTAGCTTTAGAAAACGCGGAGGATACGAACACACGCATAAATCGACCTGTATTTACATTTATGCTTCGATTCTCTTTTCGTTTCTCTTATTCTCCTTTTCGTTTTTTTTCTAAATTCTTTTTGTTCTTCCTATTTTTTCCTTGTGCTTTCCTTTATTTTGCTTTCTTGAATCCATGCAATGATTACTCAGCACTTTTTCAAGAGTATGCAACAATGGGAGGAAATTGAATTAGATCTTGCAGCTGTTGTATCTGTTTATAAAAGAAATTTGAGAAATGCACAGAATCAGAGAAATTTATGCATATAATGTACAGAGGAAAAACAGACGGCCATGCACATACACACATAAACAAAAGGGAAAGAAAGAGAGAGAGAGGGGAGGGGAGAGAGAGAGAGAGAGAGAGAGAGAGAGAGAGAGAGAGAGAGAGAGAGAGAGAGAGAGAGAGAGAGAGAGAGAGAGAGAGAGAGAGAGAGAGAGAGAGGGAGGGGGGATGAGAGAGAGAGAGAGAGAGAGAGAGAGAGAGAGAGAGAGAGAGAGAGAGAGAGAGAGAACGAGAACGAGAGATAGAGATAGAGAAACCTTGCAATGAACATGATGGACACAGAACGGCAGACAGACAAAAGGACGATGCGAGAAAGATAAATAAATTGAGAGAAAGAGACAGAGAGAAAGAGGAATTATAGATGGACATGGAAATGGAATAGGCCTAGAAACCAAACTCATAGAGAATTAAGAGAAATTAAATAGAATTAATTATAGAGCTATAGATCTATTATAATCCTAAATTGATTAATTAAGTAATTAGATAATAAATCCCTTTAGTAATTAGATAATAAATATCTCAATAAAATTAATAAAAATCTAGCGATTAAATAATAGATAATAAATTTGATAAATGAATTAGATAATAAATAAAAAAAGAAATAGATGATAGATCATTATTAAAAAGGATATTAAATCTGAATACCATTTGTAATCAGAAAAAAAAATTATGATTATCATTAATCTTGTTTCTATTATGGTTATCATTACCATCTTCATCCTCTTTATTGTCTTATTGTTGTTATGATTTTTCTCTTTATCATTACTGTCATCTTTCTAGCTGTTTTGTTATTCTTAATACCATTGCTATCATTTCATTATCATGTTGTTTTTAGTATCATTGTTATCATTGTTATCTTTCTCATTATCAGCATCATTATTTGTACTATTATCATCATCATCATTATCATTGCTATCATCATCATCATCATATCATCATCATTATTATTATTGTCATCATCATCATTATTCCTATCATCATCATTATCATTATTATCACTATCATCATCATCATTATCACTATCATCATCATCATTATTCCTATCATCATCATCATTATCATTATTATCGCTATCATCATCATTATCACTATTATCACCATCATCATTATCACTATTATCACCATCATCATCACTATTATCACTATCATCATCACCATTATCACTATTATCACCATCATCATCACTATTATCACTATCGTCATCACCATCATCATCAAGTTCTCATCTTCCGCAACCTGCTCTCCCCGTCCTTTCTATCTCTGTCCTTCCTCTCCTCTCCTTTCATCTATCCCCCTCTCCTCTCTTTTACACTTTCTTTCCTTTCTTTGTTTTCCTCACTCCCTCCCTCCTTCCTCCTTTCATCTCTCCTTCCCTACCTCTTTCCCTCTCCCCCTATCTTCCCTCCTTCCCTCTCCCTCCCTTCTACCTTCTCTCCTTCTCCCTCCCTTCTACCTTCTCTCCTTCTCCTTCCCTCTTTCCATCTCCTTCCTGCCTCCTTCCCTCTCCTCCCATCTTCTCTTCTCTTCCCTCTCCCTCCTTCTTCCTCTTTCCTCCCCCTTCCCCCCTCCCTCCCCCCACCCTTTTCCCCTTCCCCCTCCACCGCCCTTCTTCCCTCTCCCTCCCTTCTACTCCTCCTTTCCCTTACCTCCTTCCCTCTCCCTCCCTTCTACCTTCTCTCCTTCTCTCTCTCTCCTTTCCTGCCTCCTTCCCCTCTCCCCCCTTACTTTCCTTCTCCCTCCCCTTGATTTTTCCTCTGCTTCCCTCTCCTTCCCTATTCTCTCTCCTTCTCCCTCCCCCTTTCTTCTCCCTCCTTCCCCTCCTTCCTCCCCTCCCTTCCTTCCCTCCTTCCCTCTCCCTCCCTTCTACCTTCTCTCCTTCTCTCCTCTCCTCTTTCCTGCCCTCCTTCCCCTCCCCCCCAGCCTCTCCCTCCTTCCTCTCCCCCTTATCTTCCTTCCTCTCCTCCTCCTCCTTCCCCTTCCTTCTTCCCTCCCCCTCCTTCCTTCCCCTTCCCCTCTTCTCCGCCTTTCCTCCCCCTCCCCCCAGGATCGTCGAAGCCACGCCACCGCCCCGCGTCCGTTCGCAAAAGGCTTCTGATTGGTGCTAGATTGTGATTTCAGTGTGCAGCGGCGACCACAGGCAGGCTGGGTTGCAAGCGAGCGTGCGAGAGTAGGAGGGAGAGGAGGGAGGGAAGGCGGGAGGGAAGGAGGGAGGGAGGGAGGGAGGGAGGGAGGGAGGGAGGGAAGGAGAGGGAGGGAGGGAGGGAGGGAGGGAGAGGGAGGGAGGGAGGGAGGGAGGGAGGGGGAAGGGAGGAAGAGGGTAGGATTGGGAGTGGGAGGGAGGGAGGGAGGAAGGGAGGGAGAGGGAGGAAGGGAGGGAGGGAGGGAGGGAGGGTAGGAGTGGGAAAATGGGAAGGAGGGAGGGAGGAGGAAGAGAGGGAGGGGGAGCAGGGAGGGAAGAGGAAGGAGGGAGAGGGAAGGAAAGAGGGAGGGAGGGGAGTGGGGAGGGAGGGAGGGAAGGGAGGGAGGGTGTGGGAGGGAGGGAGAGGGAGGGAGGGGAGGGGAGGGGGAGGGAGGGGGGGGGAGAGGGAGGGAGGGAGAGGGAGGGAGGAAGGGAGGGAAGGAGGGAGGAGGGAGGGAGGGAGGGAGGGGGAGGGAGGGGAAGGAGGGAGGGAGGGAGGGGAGGGAGGGAGTGGGAAGGAGGGTGGGAAAAGGAGGGAGGAAGAAGGAAGGGAAAAGAAAGGAGGAAGGGAGGGAGAGGGAAGGAGGAAGGGAAAAGGAGGGAGAAAGGGAGGGAGGAAGGAGAGGGAAGGAGGAAGGGAAAAGGAGGGAAGGAGGGGGGGAAGGAGAGGGAGGAAAGACAATAGAAGGAGGGATGAGAGGAGGGAGGAAGGGAGGAGATGTTGGGAGGGTGGATGAGGATGAAGGATGAGGAGAGTGTGTAGGTGTTGGTGGGTGGAGGGAGATGGGGGGGGGGGGAGGTAGGGGGAGAGGTGGGGAGAGACTGAAGAAGGGAGGAGGTGTAGGAAGATTTTAAGGAGGAAGAGAAGGAAGGAGGAATGGGAGGGGGTGAAGAGAAGGAAGGGGTAAGGGGAGGGAAGGAAGGGAAGAGGAGGGAAAGGCCTTTTAAGGAGATGGAGAAGGAAGGAGTGAGAGGGGGAGCAGGGGAGGGAAGAGAAGGAGGGGAAGGCCTTTTAAGGAGATGGAGAAGGAAGGAGAAGGGGGAGAGAGTTCAACCAAATAATCGCTTCTATTTTTCTCCTGTTCTCTCTTTCTTTCTTTTTTCTTCTTCTTCTTTTTTCTTAATCTTTCTGGACTTCTTAATCTATCTGTTCGTCCCTTTCTACGTCATAAAGTAATCCGTTCATTTAAAACTTTATCAGTTTTCATTCCTTCACTTCTTTCTACGTTTACTTATTTATCATTATCATTATCATTATTATCCTTCACTTCTCTCTACGTTTACCTGGCCCCTTCTTGAGGACGCTGGCTCGTTACGTAATAAGTTCTGAATCAGGGAACAATTAGGCGCTGTTCGGAGCATGGAATACTGATAACCTTGATAAAGATAGTGATAAAAGGCCCATGATAAACAAGGATGACAATGCGAACATGAAATGATGATATTGTGGTGTAGTTTACTGAGCATGAAACTCATTCTTACTCATGCACACACGCACACACACACACTCACACACACACACACACACACGAACACACACATACATACATACACACTCACACACACACATACACGCATAGATACATACACACAGCATATATGCATAGATACGGACGCACACATACATGGGCACGTGAGTGTGTGTATGTGTATAAATGTGTGTGTATGTGTGTGTGTGTGTGTGTGTATGTGTGTGTGTGTGAATGTGTGTGTGTGTGTGTGTGTGTGTGTGTGTGCATACAAAAAAATTGCACATGTATCTTTTTTCTCCCCCTAATAAAGTGGCAATGTCAATATCATAATTGCATTAGCGGAACAAGAGGATAATCACCTCGCAGGCGGGCCATCGTTAAAGCAAGCGGCTTGTCGTTATAACTCTAATAATTACACTCAATGCCATCAGCACGCACGCACGCCCACCCACAGACGCCCATCGCTCTCCTACAAACCCACGCATGCTCATACCCGCACACGCACACGCACTCACAACAAGTGCTTACCTTCCTTTAACTGATCGACGCATAAACTCACTGCTTGCTCTCAGCTGTGTAGTTAGTCTCATATATCCACCCATGCTACTACCATCGCTCACCACCCATGTCTTCTCTCACGCCCACGTCAGCAATGTTTTTTTCTCTACTAAATCGATATCTGTTTTGACTTTTTTGGTCCCTCACTCTCCAACTGATTTGTATTTCGACTTACGCCTCCATCTTATTCTCTCTACACCCACGCTCATACCCACACGCAGGCCTAATATTCCTGCGCCCACGCCCACCGCCCAAACTGAAACCCACTCCCCACCCACACCACGCGCCCACGCCCTATCACAATCTCTGCTGCACAAAAACATGGGTTCTGTCCCCTGTCGCATTCCTTTGAGACGAGGGCGTGGCCAGCGAAAGGCTTAAACTGTTTTTATGATCAAATTCAAAATTTCAAAAATAACAGATGACAAAAGAAAAAAAAAGGGGGGGGGAGACATAGAGTCTTTTTCCCTTTTTTTCTCCTTAGAATAAAGAGAATTATAAAGAATAGATAGTAATGAAAGAGAGAAGGAAGGAGAAGAAAAGAAAATAGACGAAAATAGCATAAGGTTTGGAAGAGAAGCTCGTGCGGCGGAGGCACGAACTAAGAGGGGGTGGGGGGTGGAGGGAAGAGGAGGG
>BOPN01006629.1:7500-10000 GCA_017312705.2 Penaeus japonicus
GCTATCAATCTCATTTTCTATGACGGTTCGCACTGGTCAAAAATCCTTCAATTTAATCCTGATATTGATAGGATGGTCTCTGGGTCATGGACAACTCACCCATAAATTTTCATCAGCAACTTTTAACTGAATCTTGCAGAAAAAAAAACTTGCAAATGAACAAATCAATAAACTGTTGAAAATATTGACAAATATGATACTTAGGTTTAAATATATCAGTAGGGTAATTCAGCCATATATCAGGAAGATATGTATATATGTATGTACGTATGTGTGTGTGTGTGTGTGTATGTATGTGTGTGTATATGTTTGGCTTTTCCATTTGCATCAAAGGTCGCTTTCACATGCAATGATTTATCCTCCTCGTGCAATAGCAGTGCTCCTTCAATTCTTTTTCTCTCTCTCTGTTCTTTTCTCTTAATCCCTCTTCTCTCTTAATCCGTCCCCCCCCCCCCCCCCTTCCACCTATCCTCCCGCCTTCCCATTCTACACACATCTCTCCCCTCTCTTCCCTCCCTCCCGTTCTACTCCCTCCTCTCTCTCCTTTCTCCCCTCCCAGCCTTCTTCCCTCCTTCCCTCCCATCCTGCGCTCACCACTCCTCCTTCCCTCCCTCCCTTCCTCCCTCCCTGCCTTCCCCCTCTCCCCTCTCTACCTGCCTCCCACACTGCCTCCGCCCCTCTCCCCTGCTTCCCTGCCTCACCCCTCTCCCCTCTCCCCTCCCTCCCTCCCTCCCTCCCTGCCTCCGCCCCTCTCCCCTCCCTCCCTACCTCCCCCCCTCTCCCCTCCCTCCCAGCCTCCCAGCCTCCCAGCCTCCCTTTCCCCCTCCCTCATTTCAGTCTTTCAATTTTCCTCTCTCCGCCTTTTTCTTTCAGCAACAACACACTTCCTTGACTGAAAGAGGCCTTGTTGCACACTCCTACATCCGGGTTGTTTCAGATTCGTGATGGCATTCATAAAGAAGTTGGTGAAATGGCACGGGATTTCTCTCTCTTTCTCTCTGTCTCTTTCTCTTTGGCTCTCTGTCTCTCTTTCTCTTTCTCTCTTTTTTTCTCCCTTTCTCTCTGTCTCTCTCTCTCTCTCTCTCTCTCTCTCTTTCTGTTTCTCTTTGGCTCTCTTTCTCTTTCTCTCTGTCTCTCTCTTTTTTTTCTCTCTCTATGTCTCTCTCTGACTCTCTCTCCATCCCTTCATCTCTATATCCCCCCCTTCTCTCTTTCTTTCTTTCTCTCTCTCTCTCTTTCTCCGTTTCTCTCTCTTTCTCTCTCTCTCTGTCTCTCACTGTCTCTCTATATCTCCCCCCCACCTCTCTCTCTCTCTCTCTTTCTCTCCCTCTCTCTCTCTCCATCTCTATCCCCCCTCTCTTTCTCTCTTTCTTTCTCTTTCTCCTTCTCCTCCTCCATCTCCTCTTCCTCTTCCTCCACCACCTCCTCCTCCTCCTCCTCCTTCCCCTCCTTCTCCTTCTCTTTCTCATTTTCCTCCATCTCCCCTACCTCCTCTTTTTCCTCCTTCATCTCCATCTTCTCCTTTCCCTCCACCTCCTCCTCCTCACCCTCCCCCTCCTCCTTCACCTCCTCCTCCTCCTTCATCTCCTTCTCCTCCACCTCCTCTTAATCCTCCTCCTCCACCTCCTCCTCCTTCCTCTCCTCCTCCTCCTCCACTTCCTCCTTCCCCTCCTCCTCTTCCTCCACTTCCTCTTTTTCCTCCTCCTCTTCCTCCTCCTCCTTCCCCTCCTCCTTCTCCACCTCCTCATTCTCCTCTTACCCCTACTTCCCCTCCATTACCACCTCTTCCTCCTCATCCTCCTTTTCCTCCTCCTCCTTCTCCTTCTCCTCCACCTCCTTCCCCTCCTTCTCCTCCATCTCCTCTTCCTCCTCCTTCTCCTCCTCCTCCACCTCCTTTCCCTCCTTATCCACCATTACCACCTCTTCCTCCTCCTTCTCCTCCTCCTCCTCCTCCTTCACCTCCTTCACCTTCTTCTCCTTCTTCTCCTACCCCTCCTTCCCCTCCTTATCCACCACCACCTCCTCCTCCTCCTCCTCCTTCTCCTCCTCCTCGTCCTCCTCATTCCCCTCCTCCTCCTCCTCCTCCCACCCCCCTCGCCCGGTCTGCAATGATGCCAAGCTGCTGTTGTCGTATAAGATCGGAAATGATGTTGAAAATTGCACGGAAGACAACATATGAGACATTTGCAGTTGCTTTCGAGACTGACAAATAGTTTATTCCGACCCTTCCTCCCCTACCCTCCCTTCCCCTCCCCTACCCTCCCTCACCTCCCTTACTTTCCTCACCCTTCCCCTCCCCTTCCTATACCTCCCCCTCCTCTCACCTTCCTCCTTCCCCTTCCCTTCCCCTCACCTACTCCTCCCCTTCCCTTCGCCTCCATACCCCTCCGCTCACCTTCCTACCCGTCTCCCTACCCTCCTCCCCCTCCCCTTCCCTCCCCTCACCTCCTTACCCCCTTCCCCTCCCCTCCCCTTCCTCCTCCCCCTCCATACCCCTCCC
>BOPN01006629.1:15000-17500 GCA_017312705.2 Penaeus japonicus
TCTTACAAAGCTCCTATGCCACGCCTATTTATTTTCTCACCCTTAGTCCTTTCAGCTCATCCTTCCATCTTTCTCTCTCTCTCTCTCTCTCTCTCTCTCTCTCTCTTCAAGGAGGAGGAGGTTGTAAAATAAAGCAAATGATGAACAGAATAATTGTTAACGAAGAATATCCATACTGAAATATCGGCGATCGTTATACAAATGTTGATGATGGGTATTAAT
Source organism: Penaeus japonicus (assembly GCA_017312705.2). Lineage (NCBI taxonomy): Eukaryota > Metazoa > Arthropoda > Malacostraca > Decapoda > Penaeidae > Penaeus > Penaeus japonicus. Next base: position 15,223 of record BOPN01006629.1, read on the forward strand.
ATCATAGCATAAACTAATACTACCATTAGCGTATAAGCTAATCCTTCAATTAATACTGCATAGCGCATAACTTTAGACGGATAATATAGCATATTACGGCTTGCCTTGCGTGAAGATTCAAATGGCAAAGTTAAAGCATAGCAAATGCAAATATGATTAGATTAAAGATTACGCGACAGAGGAAGAATATGCGATCTACACGAGATTAAAACACTACCTTAATTTTGTTATTCAACACCCAACTACGTGTTGCAATATATTTTTATTTTCATTCGAACAATAGTTTAATTAGAGCAAGAAGAAATATCTAAACCCACACAAAGAGATAAGAAAATGGACGAAGATGAAATCTCGCAACAGAAAACGGAGGAAGCAAATTGGCTGACGAGCTAAGAGGTCGCTCTCCCTCTCTCTCTCTCTCTCTCTCTCTCTCTCTCTCTCTCTCTCTCTCTCTCTCTCTCTCTCTCTCTCTCTCTCTCTCTCTCTCTCTCTCTCTCTCTCTCTCTCTCTCTCTCTCTCTCTCTCTCTCTCTCTCTCTCTCTCTCTCTCTCTCTCTCTGATATCACATATGTTTATAAACTCCATTTCGACTCTCAGTTTTCGTTATCGCATCATGCAGGGTGCAGTTGACAACAAAAGTCCTGTCGCTTTAACTCCCGGACAATGGAAATCACATGAACGCACTGGCACAGCAGATTATTTTTGGATGTCTCTCTCTTTCTCTCTGTCTCTGTCTCTGTCTGTCTCTCTGTCTGTGTCTGTCTGTCTCTGTCTGTCTGTCTGTCTGTCTCTCTCCCTCTCTCTCTCTCTCTCTCTCTCTCTCTCTCTCTCTCTCTCTCTCTCTCTCTCTCTCTCTCTCTCTCTATATATATATATATATATATATATATGTGTGTGTATATATATATATATATATATATATATATATATATATATATATATATATATATATATATATATATATATATATATATGTTTATTTATTTGTTTATAAATATATATAATTTTTTTCTTATCGAACAATATTCCTGTCTATCGATCTACCCATTTATTTTTAACAAACTAGTGGAATCCTTCCACCCTTCTGATGCAAAATGTTATACGAAAATTCGGATCTAAACTGTGAGAGCGAGCGAGAGAGAGAGAGAGAGAGAGAGAGAGAGAGAGAGAGAGAGAGAGAGAGAGAGAGAGAGAGAGAGAGAGAGAGAGAGAGAGAGAGAGAGAGAGAGAGAGAGAGAGAGAGAGAGAGAGAGAGAGAGAGAGAGAGAGAGAGAGAGAGAGAGAGAGAGAGAGAGAGAGAGAGAGAGAGAGAGAGAGAGAGACAGAGACAGGGACAGGGACACAGAGACGGAGATATAGACACAGAGAGAGCAGCAGAGACAGACAGACGGAAATAAAGAAAGAGACACAAGGAGAGAAAGAAACAGAGAGAGACTCAGACAGAAAGAGATGCAGACACAATGAAACAAACACAAGTAAAATAGGAAACAGACAGAGAGAGAGAGAGACATACACAAGTAAAGAGACAGAGACAGCAAAACAGACAAAAGAAGAGAGAGAGAGAGAGAAAAAGAGAGACACAGTGAGACATAGACATAAAGAGACAGAGGCAACGAAACAGACACTAGAAAAGTAAGAAACAGACACAGGGTGAGACACAGACAGACAGAGACATAGGCAACGAAACAGACTCAAAGAAGTTAAAAACAGACACACAGAGAAAGACATAGACAGACATAACCAGACAGAAACATAGACAGACATAACCAGACAGAAACATAGACAACGAAACAGACTCAAAGAAAAATTAAGAAACAGACACATAGACAGAGACACAGACAGACATAAACAGATACATAGACAGAGACACAAACAGACATAACCAGACAGAGACATAGACAACGAAACAGACTAAAAAAAAATAAATAAAAAACAGACACATAGACAGAGACACAGACAGACATACCCAGACAGAAGAATAGACAACGAAACAAACAAAAAAATAAAAAATAAATTAAGAAACAGACACATAGCCAGAGACACAGACAGACATAACCAGACATAGACATAGACAACGAAACAGACTAAAAAATAAAATAAAAAAGAAACAGACACATAGACAGAGATACAGACAGACATAACCAGACAGAGACATATACAACGAAACAGACTCAAAGAAGTTAAAAGACAGACACAGAGAAAGACATAGACAGAAAGAGAGAGAAAGATTTAATTTCCGTCGTGTATGAGATGCGTTATGAGGGCGCGTGGAGCATAT
>BOPN01006629.1:22500-27500 GCA_017312705.2 Penaeus japonicus
AAACATACACACACACATACTCATACACATACATATAGATACACACACACACACATACACGCACACACACACACACACTTACACACACACACACACACACACGGCACACACACACACACACACACACACACGGCACACACACACACACACACACACATACGGCACAAACACCATATACACATTCACAGAAATAAAGATAAAAGCAAAACAAGAGAGTAAACAATAAAATAAGACAGAGATAAATAAAAAACAACAACAACAACAACGAAGCACAAAAAAGAAACAAAGTAAAATCGAAGAAGAAGAAGAAAAAAAAAAGAAAAGAAGAAGAAGAAGAAGAAGAAGAAGAAGAAGAAGAAGAAAAGATTCAACTCTTCAAGACAGAAAGACCTTTTCTTACATCCTTCTTGCCCTCATCCTGCTGTCCTGCTCCTTCCTGCTCTATCGGAGGACATCCTACCCCCTCCCTCGCTCCCTCTCCCCTCTCTCTTCACTCTCCCTTCTTTCTCTCCTCCCTCCCTCCCTCCCTCCCTCCCTCCTCCCGCCTCCCCTCTTCGCTCTCCCTTTCTTCTCTCCCTCCTTCCTCCCTCCCCCCTCTCTCTTCCCTCCCTCTTATTTTCCTCCTCCCTTCTTCCCTCCCCACCTCTCTCTTTGTTTCCCCCCTTCCTTCCCTCCCCTCCCTCCCTATCCCCATCCTCTTTTCCATCCCTCTTCCCTTCCTCCCTCCCTCCTCTTTCTTCGCTCCCCCCTTCCTTCCCTTCCTCCTCCCTCCCTTCTGTATTCTGTTCCCTCCCTCTCTTCCCTCCTTAGGACATCGACTCCATTTCCTCCCCCTCCCTAATCCCACCCCCTCCCTCCCCTCCTCTTTCCTCTCCCCACCTTTATTTCTTCCTCCTTCTCATCCCATCCCCACCTCCCTATTTATCTCTTTCTTCAACTCTCCGTCTCCTTCTTTCGTCTCATCCTTGTTCCCTTCCCTCTCCTCTTCCCCCCCCCATCCCCTCTTTCTTTCATACTCCCCCACCCAAGTCCTCCCTTACCCCCCTTGAATCCCCTCCATATCACCTCCCTTACCCCCTATATCTTCCCCCTCCCCCCTCCCCCCCTTCCTTAAGTACAACACCCTACCCACTCCCCCCCTCCCCCCTGCCTCGGAGTCGACAATGAAAGCCCATTAAACTTGGCTGCCCGGGACCCCCCCTCCCCCCTCCGCCCCCTCACCCTCACCCCCATTCATACCCCACCCATTTAGGACTCCCCATAACCCACTCCACCCCCTCATTACCCCTCTAATCTCCTCCCAACCCCCACCCCCCCTCCCACCACGGCCGCCCGCCCAATTCTAGTGGGTGGGTTAGTGGGAGGATATGTGGGGGGGGGGGAAGGGGGCGGGGATGGGAAGGAGATAAGGATGGGGAGGGGAGAAGGAGGTGGGGGGGAGGGAAAGAGGGGGGAAGGATTTGGGGTTTGGGAGGGAAGAGGAAGGAGAGCGAGGGAAGGAAGGAGAAGAAGGAGGAGGAGGAGGAGGTAAGAGAGGAAGGAGGAGGAGGAGGAGGAGGAGGAGGGAAGAGGGGAAGGAGAGGACGGAGGAGGAAGGAGAGGGAGGGAAGAGGGGAAGGAGGGGGAAGGAGGGGAAGGAGGAAGAGGAGGAGGGGGATCACGGAAAGAGATAGAGGTAAGAGGGGGAGGAGGAAGGAAGAAGGGGGAGGATTAAGGAGGGGGAGGGAGGAAAAAGGGGGGGGTGGGCAGATAGTAGGAAAATCATACTGATTATTTTTATAATAATATTAACAATAATCATATCAATAATAATGATAATGATCACAATGTTAATAATGATGATTTTGATAATGATGCTAACCTGTGATGATAATAATGACAATGATAATACTGATGATAATGATAACCACAACAATAAGAAAAATATAACAAATAATAATAATGATAATGATGGTAATGATCACAATGATAATAAAAGGTAGGAATACTAATTATTATTATTATCATGATAGTAATGAAAATTATATTACTAATGATTATAATGATAATGGTGATAATGATGATGATGATAATAATAATAATAATGATAACAATAATAGCAATAATAATGATACTAATAACGATTATGATAATGATAACAACAATAATAATGCCAAAGATAACAATAATGATAATAATAATGCTATAAAAAACATCATAATATCAATATCAATCATAACATTAACAACAACAATAACAACAACAAAAACAACAAAATCACCACCACAGCCAACAACAACAACAAAAAAACAACAACAACTTTTTATCACACGTTGATTACAATCTGACCCACTTAATCCAGGATCACTGCTCATGGCACCAAAATGATATCCGGTTGATTAAAATTGTAAATTGCATCATTATTAATATTAATTTCTGGTGGTGTTGCTAGTTGTGTAAATGCTGCTGGTATTATCACTGGTGTTATTGCATCTACTGGTATAGTACTGCTACTACTACTACTACTACTACTATGGATGGTATTAATGCTATTACTACTAATGGTACTTATATCTAATGATGTAATACTTCTGCTACTTAATCTACCTGTTCTTCTACAATAGTTGTTGTTTCTACTTTAAGTACTAATATATCTACGGTTGTTATTTACGATGTTATTGCTACTGCTACTACTACTATTCCTACTAAAACAACTACTACTATTATTACTACTACCACTACTACTACTACTATTACTACTACAACTACTACTGCTACTACTGGCACTGCTGCTAATACTACTATTACTACTTCTATTGCTGCTACTATTAATATTACTACTAACATTGCTACTACTACTACTATTACTACTAAAACTGCTACTACTACTATTACTACTAAAACTGCTACTACTACTGTTACTACTAACACTGCTACTACTACTACTAACACTGCTATTACTACTACTAGTACTACTATCACTGCTACTACTACAACTATTACTACTACCACTGCTACTACTACAACTATTACTACTACCACTGCTACTACTACAACTATTACTACTAAAACTGCTACTACTACTACTACCACTGCTACTACTGCCACTATTACTACTGCTACCATTGCTAGAACTACTACTACTACTACTTCCTCCCTTCCTCCCTCTTAAAAAGGACATTACCTCATCCTCCAAAAGAAAAGGATCACTGAATAGGGTTAAATAACTCACTTAGCAATGACTATTTTTCCTTTTTTCTTTTTTTTCTTCCTCATCTTCTTCTTCTTCTTCTACTTCTTCCTCTTCTTCTTCTACTTCTTCCTCTTCTTCTTCTTCTTCTTTTACTTTTTCTTCCTCTTCTTCTTTTTGTTCTACTTCTTCCCCTTCTTATTCTTTTTTCTTCCTCTTCTTCTTCGTTTTTCTCTTCTTCTTTTTCTTCTTCTTCTTGCTCTTCTTCTGCCCCCTCTTCTTTTTCTTTTCTTTTTTTCTTCTTATTCTTTCATTTCTTCTCTTCTTCCTCTTCTTCTTCTTCCTCTTCTTTTTCTTTTTCTTCTTCTTCTTCTTCTTCTTCTTCTTTTTCTTTTTCTTCCTCTTCTTCATCTTCCTCTTCTTCTTCTTCTTCTTCCTCTTCCTCTTCCTTTTCATTACTGCATTATTACATGTAAACTATTAATTGGCGACTCTTATATCGAAAAAAAAACCTCAATTAAGATCAATCAGGAACAGAGAATTAAGAAGTGAGAATTAGATTAATTATATATATATTTTTTTAGCCATAGATAAGAATAAGCAAACTGATAGATAAATAAATCGATTGATAGATAAACAGATATTTGAATAGATAAACAAATGGGTAAGTAGATATGTAGATAGATATTATGTTTGAATAAATGAATAGATAAACGTGGATAAGTAAACATGAAAATGAATAAAGTTGAATAAACAATAAAGTAGAATGAAGGAATTGATAGATAAATGAATAGATTAATAAATATATAAATAGATAGATAGATGAATGAATAGATGAATAAGAAATAAACTAATGAAAAAAATGAAATATAAGATAAAATAAAAGGAATGGAAAATTTATAGATAAATAAACAGAAAAAAAACGAAACAAAACGAAAAAAATCAAAAACGATAGAAGTAAAGTAAAAAATAAAAAAGTACCTGCATGTTATCTTTCAATCAATTTCTGCTTTGATTTTTCTAACGTGGATTCAGTGACTGGAATGTTGGAATGAATGAAAAAAAGGATTTGTTACAGTAATTGATGTTGTATTTTTTAAAAAAAAATTTTCGAATAAAGAAGAGCTACCAGTGCTTAGGGATTAAAACAACTTTTATCTCTCACGCTTTCTATCTCTCTCTCTCTCTCTCTCTCTCTCTCTCTCTTTCTCTCTCTCTCTCTCTCTCTCTCTCTCTCCCTCTCTCTCTCTCTCTCTCTCTCTCTCTCTCTCTTTCTCTCCAATCCCCACCCCGCTCTCTCTCTCTCTCCCCTCTCTCTCTCTCTCCCTCTCTCTCACCCTTTCTCTCTTTATATCTGCACACACACACACACACACACACACACACATATCCACACGTATGAACACATACCTTCGTGAATGTGCATTTATCACTCAGGCAGAGCCAGGTAGGTATAAGCGTCCCAATGGCACGTGTTTTCTTGTCTTGCAATTTGCAAAAGCACAGTTGGATTGTTACCACAAGGGGACATATTGAAGGGGGCATAATTCCACTATTCTTGCACATTGACGTGAAAGCCTAGGGTGCAATTAATTTTAATTTGTTGTCGTAAATGTCAACATGCATTATGATTAGAAAGATTGATATGTATATATCATTTTTTTGTATTGGTGATCAGTCTCTGGGGTCTCTGGGGTCTTATTAAGAAATATATTGATTTGAAGTAAATAGATAAAGGATATTTGAACTACTATCTCCTACATTGGTAGTAGTAATAGTAGTAGTAGCAGTGGTAGTAAAAAAAAAGAAGATTTGAAGTAAATAGATAAAG
>BOPN01006629.1:47500-50000 GCA_017312705.2 Penaeus japonicus
AGAGAGAGAGAGAAAGAGAGATGTAAAACACACACATATATATATATATATATATATATATATATATATATATATATATATATATATATATATATATATATATACATATATATGTATATATATACACATGCACATTCAGGTCTTGCAGATTGCAACATGGCGAAAGTGAGGAAGGAAAGAGAGGGGGAAAGGGTAAGTTAGCCAAAAAAGAAAGAAAGGAAAAAAGGCAGAAGGGAATAATGGAAAAGAAAGAAAACGAAAATATAACAAAAAGAATGTCATGACAGGAAAATCTGTCCGAGGTAAAAGAGGACAAGAGAGCGGGAAGGAGAGAGAGAGAGAGTTGGACGGACAAAGATAGATATATGAGATAGATAGATAGATAGAGAGAGAGATAGAGAGAGAGAGAGAGAGAGAGAGAGAGAGAGAAGGGGGGTGGAGGGAGAGATGGACGGACAGGAGAGAGAGAGAGAGAGAGAGAGAGAGAGAGAGAGAGAGAGAGAGAGAGAGAGAGAGAGAGAGAGAGAGAGAGAGAGAGAGAGATAGAGAGAGGGGGGGGGAGATGGACGGACAAAGAGAGAGAGAAAGAGAGAGAGAGAGAGAGAGAGAGAGAGAGAGAGAGAGAGAGAGAGAGAGAGAGAGAGAGAGAGAGGAGAGAGAGAGAGAGAGAGAGAGAGAGAGAGAGAGAGAGAGAGAGAGAGAGAGAGAGGGAGATAGATAGATAGATAGATAGAGAGAGAGACTGGCATATCTTCATCCCTCAAAAGTACCATCATTCGAGTACTCTCCTGAAGGCAGGTGACAGTGACTCGACCAATTAAAGTACAGAGGCCGACTTATCATTTTCGAGGGGAGGGGAACAGAGGGGAAAGAAAGAGAAGAAAAGAGAGAAGAGAGAGAGAGAGAGAGAAAGAGGGGAAGAGAGAGAGAGAGAGAGAGAGAGAGAGAGAGAGAGAGAGAGAGAGAGAGAGAGAGAGAGAGAGAGAGAGAGAGAGAGAGAGAGAGAGAGAGAGAGAGAGAGAGAGAGAGAGAGAGAAGAGAGAGAGAGAGGGAGAGAGAGAAAGAGAGAGAGAGAGAGAGAGAGAGAGAGAGAGAGAGAGAGAGAGAGAGAGAGAGAGAGAGAGAGAGAGAGAGAGAGAGAGAGAGAGAGAGAGAGAGAGAGAGAGAGAGAGGGAGAAAGGGAGAGAGAGGGAGGAAGGGAAGGAGAGTGTGGGAAATGAGAGGGGGGTGGGAGGGTGAGAGGAGAACAAGGAAAGGGGCAGAGGAGAGGAAGAGGGAGAGAGGAGGAAGGGAAGGGAAGGAGAGCGTGGGAAGAGACAGTAGAGAGGAGAGGAGGGAGATAAGCTGAGGGGAGGGAGGGAAATTAGGAGGAAGGGAGAAAAGAGGGAGGAAGGAGATGAAAGAGGAGAGAACACGGAGGAAGGGGGGAGAGTGAGAGGGAAAGAATGAAAGGAGGGAGGAGAGGAAGAAGGGAGGGAGGGAGGGAGGCATGGAAAGGGAGGAGAGAAGGAGAATAAGTGAAGTAAGCGAAGGAGAATAAAGAGAACGGAAGGGAGGCGAGGGAAATATATGTGGCGAAGGAGGGAGAGAAGGAAGCAAGTGAGGGAGAGAAAGAGACAAGTGAGAGAGAGATGGAAGAGAGTCATAGAGGGAGCAGAGGGAAACATAACCAAGGGGAAATAGATAGAACCAGAAAAGAGGAAGAGAAGGAGGTAATGAATAAGTTTAAAAAATGAATAATTATCTAGCTAATATACAATCATTAAAATCCAATAGAAAGTTATCAATAGGTGACAGCTGCTACCACCCTAGAAGCCTCAAGTATTTTACAAATATAACTTCAAGTCTAGATAAGTTACACATTAGTATTACTTCCTTTGTAATTAAAGTTAAATCTGAAGTTAACGTGCATATCAAGAAACACATATAAAACAACGAACGAGTCATATTGTACACAAAAATTCTTCGATTACAGCATTTACTTGTTAATTCTAGCTATAAATAATTTTACATATAAGTAAAAGATGATTTACAATATATTTTTTCAGAGAATGTTGACATAATTGGTACATTAAGGAAGATGAAAGTGTTTATCATCAAACAATATGCCAAAAATATTTGATAAATCACTATGGCCCGGTGAATAGTCAGATAACAGCCTCAGAGCTCTTTTAAAGGTGAGAGAAGGAGAGGTGAGGGAGAGAAGGAGAAACAGGGAGATGAGGGAGAGAAGGAAGGGGTGAAAGAGGGGGAGGGAGCTTGAGAGGAGAAAGAATTAGAAAGAGAGAGAAAGAGAAAGAAAGAGAGAGAGAGAGAGAGAGAGAGAGAGAGAGAGAGAGAGAGAGAGAGAGAGAGGGGGGAAGGAGAGAGTGGGAAATGAGAGGGGGTGGGAGTGTGAGAGGAGAACAAAGGAAAGGGGCAGAGGAGAGGGAGAGAGAGAGGAGGAAGGGAAGGAGAGTGTGGGAAAAGACAGTAGAGAGGGAAGGAGAGAGGAGGGAGA
>BOPN01006629.1:70000-73352 GCA_017312705.2 Penaeus japonicus
ATCTTTTCTTACTTCGGTCTCTCTCTCTCTCTTCTTCTTCTTTCCTTTCTCTCTCTCTCTTTATCTTTCCTTTCTCTCTTTCTCTTCCTTCCTTCCTCTCCCTCTTTCTCTTTCCTTTCTCTCTTTCTCTCTCTCTCCTTTCCTTCCTCTCTTTCTCTTCCTTCATTTCTCTCTCTCTCTCATTTCCTTCCTTTCTCTCTCTCTTTCTCTTCCTTCCTTTCTCTTTCTCTTTCCTTCTCTTTACTTTCTCTCTCTCTCTTTTTCTCTCTCAACTTTCCTAACTCTCTCTCTCCTTTCTCTCTTACGCGAAATTCTCATGTCATCAATAAAAAGAGTGAATCGAACAAGAGAGAGAGAGAGAGAGAGAGAGAGAGAGAGAGAGAGAGAGAGAGGAGAGAGAGAGAGAGAGAGAGAGAGAGAGAGAGAGAGAGAGAGAAGAGAGAGAATATTGAACGAGTGAGATATATATAGAGAGAGAGATAGAAGGATTAAGAAGAAAGAAAGAGGAGAGAGAGTAAGAGAAGAAGAGAGAGAGAGGAAGAGAAGAAGAGAGAGAGAAAGAGAGAGAGAGAGAGAATGACTGAATGAGAGTGAGAAATAGAGAGAAAAAGGGAGAGAAAGAAAGAAAGAGAGAAAATAGTAATAGAGACAGACTAAACAGCTCTGAGCAGGAATCACACACCTCGACCTTTGGACAGCGTGTTGTTGCCGTGTGCTCAAGCAGGAGAAGGGGGGGGTCAGCGGGGAGGGGGAAGGGGTTAGCAAGGGGGATGCAAGAGCGGGGAGTGGCTGTTAGACCCTTAATTAATGGCGTGTCTTTTCTTGTTATTCTTCTTTATTCGTCTATGTTTGGTAAATGTTTTTTCCTATTTTAACTCTTCTCTTTCATATGTTTATTCTTGGAGAGAGAGAGAGAGAGAGAGAGAGAGAGAGAGAGAGAGAGAGAGAGAAAGGAGAGAGAGAGAGAGAGAGAGACAGACAGACAGAGAGAGAGAGAGAGAGAGAGAGAGAGAGAGAGAGAGAGAGAGAGAGAGAGAGAGAGAGAGAGAGAGAGAGAGAGAGAGAGAGAGAGAGAGAGAGAGAGAGAAAAAGAGAGAGAGAGAGAGAGAGAGAGAGAGAGAGAGAGAGAGAGAGAGAGAGAGAGAGAGAGAGAGAGAGAGAGAGAGAGAGAGAGAGAGAAAGATAGAGATAGATAGATAGATAGAGATAGAGAGAGAAAAGAAAAATAGATGAATAAATAGATAAAGAGAAAGAGAGATAGATATAGATAGATAAATAGATAGATAGAGAGAGAAAGAAAGACAGACAAGGAGAGTGAGAAAAAGAGCTATAATGATTAATCCCATCACACGAGCCCAAATATGAGCATTGAAGTTCAAGTATCACCCCCAATGCAAACGCCAAATGTAAACACGTTTCCTCACAGCTCGGAACTTAAGAGTGGAGGAGAACACCGTAGATTTTCTGCGACAGGAATTTAGACTCTTGTAGCCAGCCAGCCTGAAGACACACTGACCTCCTACCGGCAAGGCTGTAGGAGGAGGAGCTATGTACAATCGAGGATTTGTTTTTTGTGTTTTCTCTTTATCTCTTTTGCTGCAGGGAATGATTAAAGAGTTGCTAATACGTGGTCAGTGTGATGGCGACAGGAATCTACTCTCATTTCCACGAGAAAAAGACAAACAGGCAGACTAATTGATTAACAGACTGACTGGTTGATAGACTAATAGACTGACTACTTGATAGACTAACAGACTAACAGCCTGACACACTTACAGACTAATAAACTGACAATCAAATAGACTGACAGATAGACTGACAGACTGACTAATGGACAGACTAGCAGACTAACAGCCTGTCAGACGAACAAACTAACAGACATATAGAATAATAGAATGACAATCAAACAGATTGACAATCAAACAGACTAACCGACTAACAGCCTGACAGACGAACAGACTAACAGACAAATAGACAAATAGACTGACAATCAAACTGACAGTCCAACGCCTAAACGAAACACTCGCAGCACGAAAATAGAATCTCAGCTTTTCTCAAGGGTAATGCCTAAAATGCCTCGCGTCATCTCAGGGAAAGTAGCTTTGGAGAGAAAGAGTAAAAAGGAGAGGAGAGAGGAGGGCGAGAGGAGGAGTTTGGGAAAGGAGAGTAAACTGGGGAGAGATAAAGAGAGTAGGCAGAGAGAAAGGGAGAGAGAGAGAGAGAGAGAGAGAGAGAGAGAGAGAGAGAGAGAGAGAGAGAGAGAGAGAGAGAGAGAGAGAGAGAGAGAGAGAGAGAGAGAGAGAGAGAGAGAGAGAGAGAGAGAGAGAGAGAGAGAGAGAGAGAGAGAGAGAGAGAGAGAGAGAGAGAGAGAGAGAGAGAGAGAGAGAGAGAGAGAGAGAGAGAGAGAGAGAGAGAGAGAGAGAGAGAGAGAGAGAGAGAGCAAGAAAAAGAGAAAGAGAGAGAGAGAAAGAGCAAGAAAGAGAGAGATAGATAGATAGATAGATAGATAGATAGATAGAGAGAGAGAGAGAGAGAGAGAGAGAGAGAGAGAGAGAGAGAGAGAGAGAGAGAGAGAGAGAGAGAGAGAGAGAGAGAGAGAGAGAGAGAGAGAGAGAGAGAGAGAGAGAGAGAGAGAGAGAAAGCAAGACCAAGAGAGAGAGAGAGAGAGAGAGAGAGAGAGTAACAGAGGCACACAAGCACTTTCATGCTTGGACTTCAGCACACAAGCACGAAAAGGAAAATCCGATTTTCACAGGAATAATGCATGAAACATATCGTATTATCTTTAGAAGGAGAGAAAGGGAGAGGAAAGGAGAAGGGAGGATGGGGGAAGAAGGAGGGAGGGAGAGAAGGAGGGAGGGAGGAGGGGCAGAGAAGGAGAGAGGACGAGGGAAGAAGAGAAAGAATATATAGAGGAAGAGAATATGTAGAGAGAGAGAGAGAGAGAGAGAGAGAGAGAGAGAGAGAGAGAGAGAGAGAGAGAGAGAGAGAGAGACAGAAAGAAAGAGAGAAAAATAAAGAAATAAAGAAATGAGAACTGAAAAAAACACGCACCAAGAGTAAGAGACAAACAAATAAAAGAAGAAAGAGTGAAAAGGAAGCATAAAAGAGACAAAAAGAAAGAGATAAAGGGAGAGAACACACTCTAAGCCTCGCGTCCATGAGCCATAAAAATGAAAATGAAATTCCAAAACAGAAACGCGAGAGGTTGCAAATATTTCTTCTTTTTTCAACGGGAGAAGTAAATGATTCTCACGGAACCTTCGAAGAGGCGCATGCAAGGAACATGCATATATGTTACACACACACACGCAAACACACATATATATGTATACATATATATGTATATATA
>BOPN01006630.1:12500-15000 GCA_017312705.2 Penaeus japonicus
CTTGGGAAGACGGTGTTATAAATTATGTATTGTGATACGCCTGTTTTTTTCGTGTAATTGGGACGAGAAATAGTCGATCGAGCGTTTAGTGTAGAGTAATAGGTTTTGGAAACGTGTTGATAAATCGGTCATTTACGGCACGAAAATATATAGGCTATTGGCTTCCGATATGTATCGGGTAAAATGGAATACCAGTTTTCCCGAATATTATCTGACAGGTTGGAATGTTATTAGAGTTAGGATTTTAAGCAGGGTCGATATATGTTATGCTTCCATTTGCGTTTCCCATTAAGCGCTCAAAAATATAGTTGGTTTGTCGATAATCATTTATTTAACAATTCGTTATATCGTTTGTACTTATTCATGTCTTGGTTTATGGCACGATGAAAGCATTTAGTAAGTAGGGTGGGAAGTTTTTGCGTATTGGAGTTTTCTTGTGTTAAATAAGATGTTTTGCAATCGTGGACCGTTTGTTCGGTATGTAGTTATCCCACGGAATGCATGTTGGTGCTGTGATGCATATTTTATTCGCTTTTTAAGATTATGAATAACAGGTAATTATTACAATATATCTTTTTTTTTTTTATTTGTAAGATTCTCCTTTCAAGAGCACGGATGAAGGACACTGTTATTGTGTTCGCCCCTACACCTGTCCTCCGTTGAATTATGGCGGCGAAATAACGTAATTGTTTTTAAATTGCTTTATTTTATTTATTCCGTATCATTTCATGTAGTCGGTATTAATAAATTTTTGTTTTGATTTATTTTAATTGATTTAATCGGTTTAATTGTATGACCTGAGTAGAAAGAGAGATGCGATAGAAATAAGTAGGGGTTCGAGATTTTTTTCCTTTTCTTTTTTTTTATCTTCCTTTAAGGACATTTTTGAGTCTGTTTATCACCATTACAATTATGAAGAAAGAAAGTATGATTACTACCAAAATTAAAGTATTTATCATTTAGTGAGTAAAAGACTGCCAAACATTTAATTTTTTAAAACTTTGTACCTTCTTATTTATATTTATGTTTGCAGTTAAATGATATCTGAAACATTTTATTTGTTCGAGGAAAGACCGATAAGCTGACAAACGGACAGGCTAGATAAAAAAAGGTAAAGAAGGAAATAAACTATTGACAGGTGTATGGCACATTCACGTAGACATACAGGTAGGCTGGAGCGTGTAAAGACAGTTATAGTTGGTAAAGATAAAGGTAGAGAGAGGAAAATGATTTACATTACCCGCAGGCCTACAAACGTAACCCATTCTTACCTGGATCGTTTCAAGTCCCGTATCCCGCACAAGAGGGATAAAGCGGGGAGGGAGAGAGAGAGAGAGAGAGAGAGAGAGAGAGAGAGAGAGAGAGAGAGAGAGAGAGAGAGAGAGAGAGAGAGATCGTGTTCATGTGCATGTTGAAGGGGGCTAGGGGATGGTGGGTCACGGGGGAGACTGGGCTGGAAGGGCACTCTCAAAGGGACTTCTTTAAGAGGAGCAACTCTTCATTTGAACCACTGACTCCGTGCGTCGGCGACCTGGAGGGAGAAAGTGTTTGTTTTGATAACCTTATTCATGGTATTGATCTTGCTGTTTGTGTTAATATATGTTTTGGGATTTTGTTCTTGTTCTCTTTTGTTTGCCGCCATTTGGCATGGTTTTGGCTTATCGCTATCACTGTGATTGCTATTAAGAATAGAAGTGAAGTTAGTGTCAATGCTGTTGTTTGTCTTGTTTAAAGGAAGATTTAAACAAATGTTTCCTTTGAAATTAATTCAAATGGAACTTCATCGAATATCGTTGTTGTGCGAAATGAAGACAAAACTGTATTGGCTCAGCTGAAGCAGAAGTGACAGCTGACACGTGGCAAGTGCGACGACAAACATACTTGTACATTCTCTTTTGTCTTTGTGTAGATGCGCGGTCTTATATGTTTGTGAGTGCGTGAGTATATCCGCGCGCGCGCGCGTGCGAGTGAATGAGTGAATGAGTGAGTGTGTATGTATGTGTGTGTGTGTGCGCGCGCGCGCGTGCGTGCGTGCGTGCGTTTGCACTACATTTCATACAGAATATTTGCCTACCTGGTGCATATGTTTGCTGTTGAATTGTAGCACCTCTTCTTCACGCATACAGAAACCGTCTGATGTATTTTTGATTTTCTATTCTTTCAAAATGTGATATTTTTGTAGTTCATTTATTCAATCGACAGTATTTTATACTTTGTGCCAATTTACCATAAACTCGCTGTAAAGCAATGTATATATGAATATTGTAGATCTTGATTATACCAGTTGCTTGCACTTTTTAACATATTTTTATCTCTACTTCCTCCAGGTACGCCAGGTGAACCGCCAGGACCTCTCATCGCCTTGCAGTAATGAATAGGATGTTAAATGTGAACCCTTCTCTACGAACAGTCGGAGAGAGAGAGAGAGAGAGAGAGAGAGAAAAAGTGAGCGTGTGGCTGAGGGAGAGAGTGGCTGAGGGAGAGAGTGAGAGGAAGAGTG
>BOPN01006630.1:22500-40000 GCA_017312705.2 Penaeus japonicus
ATCCTTTCATGACCTGGACTCATCCTCTCAAGCCCTCCTGCTGCTGGATGATCGGTCTCGACTGCCCATTCCTGAGCCAATGTGGTTTGTTTTGATTTCACACACTGCCCCCCACGCCCTCGCTTGGCCTGATCTCGCCTGTCCTAGTCTTTGGCCTCTTAGACGGCGGCTGTTCTAACCTCCCCCTCTTTTTTCCAGGTCACATCAGCTCTCTTACCCTCCCTTACGCATCCCACATTTTTTCTTAGTGTGCTCTCCATGGCCTGGACACTCCTACCAGAATTTAGACGTCCCGCTCCTTTTTTTAGCATCCGTTATCCTCAGGAACCAACCGCGAAGCGAGAAAAAACTTCCTTCGGCCTTCATACTGAGGTGGGCAAGATGCTGGCATGCTAGCGAATAGTCCATCTGTATGTAGATGCGAACGTATATCAATCTAGCAGGGACTACGTCGTTATTCATAGCCATCGTCCCCAGGCTGGCCGCTAGTAATATTGGAGGGGGAGGGAATGTGACCGATGCAGATCACCATTCTCCGCGTGTTATGAAAACATTTGATTATTTGCCCCGGGCCGAATATATCCTCGGACATAGATGGTCGTTGTTTTTAATCTGAAAATATTAAACGTGAAAAGGTTTTTTTAATTAACGACACACCGAATCAGTCGATTCATTCACATTCATTTGCCTTTCATCCTCTCTATGGAAGAAATCATCTATGATTGGACGCTATATATCTGTCATATCTGTCCGATTTAGACATTAAGATAAGGAAAGAAGTACTTAATCAGATACAAGATTCCAGCGACACGTTACCACGGTTCAGTTACATACGCTTCATGACGGAGCAGTTGCTATTTCAGATGGCACCTTTGACATCGTCCTTACGTTGTTGATGTATGAATACGTAATGGAAATGCAAGTGCTTTGACAATTAAGCGGCTTGTAAGTGTGAGAAAGGAGATTTGATATTTTTTGTAGGAGCTTACATGTATTAAAAATTTCGATATATGAACGGCATTTCTAATGTAGTTGAGAATGCGTTATCTTTGTTTTTCTTTTTTTTTATCATCATCATCGTTTAGTTTTTTTATGACTGTTTTTCATCTTCGTCTCATCATAATATCTTATCATTTTCTCGTCTGTATTCTTTGTCTTTTCATCCTTCTTTTCCTTTATTCTTTTTTCTTACTCCTTTCATCTACCCATTCTGCCTACCTTCCGTCCTCCCTTCCCTCCTACCCTCCTTCCTTCCTTCCTTCCTTCCTTCCTTCCTTCCTTCTTTCCTCCCATCCTTCCCTCCTCCCATCCTTCCCTCCTCCCTTCCTTCCCTCCTCCCTTTCTTCCCTCCTCCTTCCCTTTCTTCTCTCCTTCCTCCCTTCCTTCCCTTCTTACTACCTTCGTTTCCTTCTTCCTTCTTTCCTTTCCCCCTTTCTCCCTTTCTTCCCTCCTCCTTCCCTTTCTTCCCTCCCTTCCTTTCCTCCTCCTCCTTCCCATCCCTCCTCCTTCCCCCCCTCCTCCTTCCTTCCTCCTTCCCTTCCCTCCCTCCCTTCCCTCCCTCCTTTCTCCCATCCTTCCCTCCTCCTTCCCTTCCTTCCTTGGGTCCTTAGATTTCAAGCTGTCACCATTTGTAGGGGCGGAGAGTCGAGTGCAATTGATATTACGAGATCGCCGTTATGTGAACCTAGAGAATAACAGCTTTAAAAACATCACAGCCGCCAGGCCCGGTTTCGTGTGTTTGTTGCTCGTGTCACTAGATTTTATTTCTGTACATTATGTTTTGCTGAGAAAACTGCGACGGGGATAATGGTGATGTTTGTTTCGGAAATTGATGTTAGGAATTATATTACTATTATTGTTTTTGTTGTACCTTTATTGTTATTGTTTTTGTTGTTTTTATTATTATCATTACCATTATCGTTCTCATTATCATTATCATTATCATCATTATTATCATCATTATTATCATCATTATTATCATAATTACTACTGTTATTATTATAGGCATCATCACTACTATATTGATTGTTATTGTTATATGTATCATATTTTTCACATTGTCATCATTGAGAATTTTATTATGTTTTTTGCGCCTCACCATTACATTGTAAGTGAAACAGAACGAATGCTGCGATACACCACGGTAAAAGTTGAGCAAAATAAAGCTTGAATATATATTGCAGGTATGTATTATGCCCGAGGCGATTTATTCCCAGGGACGTTCTTTCTCGGGATTTTCTCTTGGGAAATATATATTTTCTTCGGCATCTGCTTCGCTCAGTTCTCCAGTAGGAGTGCCTCGGAGCTCCTGAGACTCGTCCAATTGACGATTCAGAGCTATGCATTTTATCTCTTTTTTGCTGTTCTTTATTTTTTTTCTTGGACGTACTGTCAAGAGTTACATAGTCGCAACGATTTCGAGGGGATTTTTACTCTCTCTCTCTCTCACTCTCTCACTCTCTCTCTCACTCTCACTCTCTCTCTCTCTCACTCTCACTCTCACTCTCACTCTCTCTCACTCTCTCTTGCCGGCAGCCATGTTGGCAAAAACAGCGAACGAAAAATAACTTTTCACCGAATCTAACTGGGTGCCGTGTCGACTATCAGCAATTTAGTCTTTTCTTGTAAAGTTTACAAGACGGATGTCACCGCCTTTAATTTTCAGTTTACTTTCTCTGACAAACCAAGATAATTGTTAGAATATGTGAGACCTTGATTCTTGATGTGGATTTTTGTTGAAATGATGATAATTGTTGTACACATATTTCGAGTCTCACCTGCACTGCACCATTTTGTCCAAAGGCAGGCAGATATGTTTTTTGCATACAAATGCGCTTGAAATGTCGATTACAAAGGTAATACACTTTTGCAGTAAGCCATCCCTGAACTTGTGCAGGGAAATCTACATTGAATATTAAAACGTGGAAACTGGTTTATGGCGAATGATAATTTTGCAGTTATTTAAATTTATTATGCTAATGGTTTTGCTGTATAGATGCAAGTTATTCAGTAGCTCTGAATAATCAAGATATAGAGGTTAGACGAGTAAGACATAAAGTAAAGCGTTGAGAGACAGAAACAGGTAAGTAGACACACACAGGCGGACACACACACAGACAGACGGACAAAAGTACATAAACACAGCCACACAGGCAGCAGGCAGTTGGAGAATAAGTAGGTGGAGGAGCCCGTGGGCGTGTGAAGCAGCTCGCTGTCACCTGCACCATTGGGGCCGCCCACACACTTCCCGTTTTGCACCCCGCAGATCGGTTGCATTCCACTGAAGTTTTATCCTCAGCCGGGATGCATAATGCCCTTTCCTACTGAGAAAACTATGGCTATTTGGTCTTGGAATGTGAGTGAGATATTGATTTTTTGTTTGTTTGTTTTCGTTTCAATATATTTTAGGGGTTAATACAAGGTGTTGAGTACTTTTAACCCATAAGATAATTGTTCGAAGTTTGATTCTTTGTCTCCGAATAGCGTAATGTAGAACATATTAAATGAGTAGTGTGTTAATGTCGCCTGTTACTGTATCCATCTTTCTAATTGTGTGCCTGTGAGTGGGTTCTGTCCAGTGCGAGAGGATTCGATTATTTTTTTATAGATATTTATTAAGTAGTAGAGGAAGGAGGGATAAAAGGGGTATATGGCGATAAACTTCGGGATCTAGGTCAGTAGTTGAATGATTTTAGTTGCATGAAGTTGTCGGTGGAAAGAGGAGATGAGAAGAGACAAGGAGGGGGGAAGGAGGGAGTTGTTGGAATAAGAGGGAGAAGGGGAGGAAGAGGAAGAGGAGAAAAGAAAGTCTTCACCCCAACCCCCCCACCACGGTGAATTGAGAACAAATTACGGCCGATATCACGTCAATGTCGCAACTTCTCACCCGTAAAAGAATGAAAAGGAAAAGTTTAGCGGAGTTTAATGACAGTGCAAGTCAAGGCGGTCTATGTCATTGAGCGGTTGATAGACTGGCTTTGAAAGGACCAGTTGCTTCTTTGAGGTAACAAAACAATTATATATAATGAGGGAGGAAAATGAGGTAGAGTGTTTGTTGTCAGATATGAGGGAGGGTGGGTTAGAGTGTTTTTTTTTTTTAATGAAGAGGTCTGCTGTTGTCAAAAATAAAGGAGAAAGGTAAAATTAAGTTAGGGAAAAATGAGGAAAGAAAATGAGATAGAGTAGTGCTGTTTTAGGCATCAAATTCATATCTCGAGGTTAATGAGTGTTCTGACTGGGATGATTGGCTTTGTATGATGTAGTTTTGCTGTTTGATGGAACATGAATATTTGATGAACTTGACGAATGATCGCTCATGAATTTTATAAGTACTGGGAGTAGATTCGAAGTGGATAGGATGCCGTTCCGTGCCCTTTTTCGCACAGGTAAAGTGCACAAATTTGACCCTGCATATCATTTTCACCTTTGATTATCCAGCTTTTAAAACGCCGGCTAACTCATTATTCGAAAAATAGAAAATGTTGTTATCGCGTGGAACTCAATTTCAAAATGGAATCGAATATTTGATTTTGAAAAGGAAAATTCATTTCCAAGCCCTTCTTGAAATTTGCATTTTGATGAATCCAATAACTAAGGTAATTTAGGCTTGTATCCTAGCTCTCCTTCCGTGCCTTAGCCAGTGGAGGGAAAGTGTGGTTATGTTGTGTGTGTGTTTTTTTTACCTATGCTATTTATGTGTGGTGAGGGGCGTGTAGAGGGGTGACGAGCGAATATCTGTGTCAGTTGAATCATAATCCGGAGCACATTCAGTTATATCGCGTGGGATGGGGAAGAACCTGTTATCAAGCATTATTATTGTTATTACTATTGGTGTTGTTTTTATCTTTATTATTATCATCATTATCATTCTTATTGTTATATTTGTTGCTGTAGTAGATATTACTGTTATTAAAAATTATCATTATTTTTGTCAAGATATTAATAATTACTTTTATTAGTAGTATTATAATCATTATTATTATTACTATTGATACACTGATGTGGAGGAAAAAAATATGGTTAATATTTTAAAAAGTTGATACGAGTACCCAGTAATGTTTTATGTAACTTGTAGGATATAACACACAAATCGTGTTGCTCATTATTTCAATTACTAAACTTGTATGTATTCCACCAAGGTAAAGAGTGGAAAATACGTTATTAGAAGTATATTAAAGAACATTGAAACACTTCATTATATAGGACATTATAGGCGTTTTGCGAGCGCAGCATAATACCAGGCTTAATAAACGTTGGCAAACGCTACATTACTAAAGTCGGTAAACGTTCAGAGCGCTCCATATCACTGCGAAATTGGTAAACGTTGGAAGGCTCTGCGTCACACTTCCGGCAGGTTTACACCGTCGCTTTACAGCCTCGCTCCTTTTAATGATAGACGTTTTCTATATTTTCTACGACCGGCTTTGATGCAAGACATTTTCTACTGTTTCTATTTTCCGTGATTGAAGATGCTGACGAACGCCAGTTCTTGCAAAATAGAATAATAATAATAATGATACGAATAATAAAAACAACAATAGTAATGGCGATGGTGATTATTAGAGTAATAATAATAATAATGATAATGGTAATAAATGAAATAAACCATATGTGGATGTATATGTTATTATTAAACAGACAGGGAGAGGAAGACGAGAGAGAGAGGTAGGTAGACGAAAACGAAAGACGAAAGTAAGGTAAGAAAAATATTTGATTGGGATTGTCTCGCGAAACTGCAGATAACTTTCCTCCGTAAACTCCGCCGTTACAATGAAGCCTTGCCTTTTATACGACGCCCGGGATCCCCATAAGCAGCTCATAGGCCATTCTCGCCACATCCACCATTTCCAAAACGGCGCTTTTCAACGGCGTCGCGAGCCTGTTGAGACAAGGCCTCTCGCTCCGTTGCTGAGCCGGAAGTTGGACCGTCTCCAGCACCGGTTCCTGATCACTCCATGCAACACAGCGGCCGGGACAATCAAACTCTGCTGTTGATCAGCTGCTCCGGGATGTTCGGGTCGACCCCTTCCTCGGCCTCGAGGTGCGGGCGCGGTGGAGGCTGGGGTTCGTGGGGAGGGACGTAAGGAGGAGGGAGGATCGGGAGACGGAACGGGGGGAGGGGAAATATTACACAGATAAAAGATCGGGGACTCATTCGTATGTAAAGTGCGCGTCCTAACGTCTTGATTACCCCGATCCGAGCCGGTGTGCAGTGTACATTATGCAGATTGCGTCCCGTGCTAAAATTTATCACGTTTTAAACATTATAGAAAACCTATGCTTGCTTACTTTAGTTCGCATGCGTACACACACACAATCACTCACTCACTTACTCACTCACTCACTCACTCACTCACTCACTCACTCACTCACTCACTCACATTCGCACATATAGGGGCATATACGCACACTACCGTATATATGCACAAGCACGTTTAAAACACTCACGTTTATAAGATACTCACGTCTATAAACACACGCACGTTTATACACACACGCTTGTTTATACGCACACTCGCGTGCATATGCACATAAAATATAAACATCGACAGTAGTTGCGTCAATTATATTATTAAAAATAGTTATAGCAGCGGTAGTTGTAGTGGTAGTGCTGATTTTGATATTAGGGTAGTTTATTATTTGATTTGATGTAACTTCTACAGTTGTTGCAGTTAAAATACCTATCTCATTCGCATGTCTACCTCATTGGTGGTTGATATTTTTCCCTTCAAAAGTGTCACGTATGCAATAAGCTTAGCCATAAGACTTCGTCTAGCTTTTTGGAGAACAGTATCATTGACGTTTTGAATTTTCATTTTGTTCCTGGCCCGCTGTGGCAAGGTTTATATTTAGTGATGAAGCCAATGGTTGACAGATGCGAATGTCGATAAAAGCTCTCTAACTGCGCGTTCAGAATCCTAGGGTACTTGGGTCGACCCTTTCTCCGTTTGATACACTGGCTCTTTGATAGGTCAGCCTTTCACCATCCAGTAACAAAAGGGTTGGTTGTGTTCTAACGTTGCGACACTACTGCTGCTACAGTTCTGCTGTTGTTACTGCTACTGTTATTTACTGTGTATTGGTTAACATGAATGAATGTAAACGTTATTTTGCAATGATTTCGTCTATTCTGATATATTTTATTCCTGCTCTTGTCAGCCCTGGTTCTGATATAAGACGTTGCCTTAAGTGAGACCTAGTGAGAGAGAGAGAGAGCGAATGAGTATGAGTATGTGCATGTGTGTGTCGATATCTATGTTTATCTATCTATCTGATGTCTCTCTACCTGTCTATCTATTTATCTATATGCATGCATTTATGTATGTAAACAAATATACATATAAAGGGAAAAGTTTAGGCGTATAAACTTAAAACACATTAGTCGGCGATATTCCCGAGACAGACTTGGCATTCGTATAAAGAAGAAGGAAAACACGGAGGGTAATCGCCTAATGGAGAACCAGTCTGTGCAAACTTGTGATCCCGTTTAATCTGTATTGGCCCTCACCGAGGTCGAAAGTGAGGTCATTTGATTCCGGTAATGTTTGTGCTTGTACGCTGATTTATGGAACGCTGCTGCTGTTCTCTCTGCCGCTGAACCTGGTGTTTCTGGAGGCGGAAGGGCTTTGATTGTTCTCGATTTATTTTTGAGGGTGTGTTCGTATTTTCGTTTTTTAGGGGGTGGGGCCTGGATTTATCTTCTCCCTTTTTATTATATCTGTTTTTATCTATTTGTTCCTATTTTTTTTCTGTTCCTTTATCTTTCTCCTCCCCCCCACCTCTCTCTCTCTCTCTCTCTCTCTCTCTCTTTCTCTCTTTCTTTATCTCTTTCCCTCTCTCCTTCCCTTCCTCCCTTCCTTCCTCCCTCCAATTCTTTCTTTTTCCCCTTTATTTTATCCACCACCACTATCTTTCTCTATTTTTATCTCAACGGCCGATGTAATGTGAATGGCCTACATCGAGGGATATCATAACACGTACATACAGACATTTTGTGCAAAGGTCTTCCCCTTTTCATTTCTTTTTGCGTTTCTCTCGTAGTTATGCCGGTACATTTATTTCTCTCCTCCCACTTTAAGTTTGCTTTGACGAAGGGTGTGGAATCCTGTTGTAAATTTTGCGTCATGGTACTCAGCCCTGTACTAGGCACCGCGCACGCTTTTAACAGCTTTTCATAAGGAAGGGAAGTTGGGAGTTATTTTGTATACATTCGAGAAGGTTGTATGTGTGTTTATATACTTGCGAATCTGGCAGTAAACGGGGCCTTTTTTTAGTCCCGAGTGTTGGTGTTTCACCAACTTCTTACTAGCAGTTTCGACCTTAGGGAGACACTTTGGTCGACGTTTGAATATGTGTTTTCTTATTCATAGGTCTTGTTTGCATAGTGAAAGCTTGGTTGGGTTTCATAACAGAAGGCGATGTATGTCAGCTTGCAGTGAAAGATGGGGTGTTTTCGTGTCGGCCTAAAACCAAGCATATTATTCGGGGTGGACTGGTCGTTCTCTGCCATTGTGTAATTGATGATTTTGCAAACAATGAATACTTATCGCGTTCTTCATCAGATTGACAGACATTCATTCCATGAACTCGAGTCAAAATAAGCAAAGGTGGCAACAAAACGAAACGTTCTGTTCATGGAATTCTTGCGTTGTTAGTCTAACGCTGGGTGAACGTGTGTTCTTTTCTTTTTCTTTTGAAGGATTATTTGCGATATTTTAATATTTTCTTTGTATTTTCCCAAGGTATTCATTCTCTTTCTGCACGACGTATTTTTTTTTCGAAATGACTACGCTGCATGTGTACATATTTCACTAAGCCCGGGCGCCTACAGTGTTTTTTAAACTTCAATATAATCTAGGCATCTGTTTACGGTTGAAGTAGTACATTCTTTTAGAAATTAAAGATGACCTCTTTAGCTTTTTCCCCTTGCCTGCTATTTTGCGTTCCCTCTTTATCTCTCTGTCTTCTCTCCCGCCTCCCTTCCTCTCCCTTTATACGCACCTTCCTGGCCCAAGTTCCCGTCCAGATTTTTAAACATTTTTAGGTGTGACAATTTTTCTATTTTTCCCCACTCGTGCTCTTTCCCTCTCATTACTTGCTTTTCTTCATATTGCAGCGAGGAGTATTTCATTGCTCATGCAACATCTATTATCTTGTGCAACTTGCAAGACTTTCAACAGTAAGAGGTAAAAGCAAGGAATAGAGATATCATTGTATTTTTTCATGTATATATTGTTTTTTATTTTTTTGTTTTGCTCTACCTTATGTATATAATATATATATATATATATATATATATATTTATATATATATATATATATATATATATATATATACATATATATATATATATATACATATATATATATATAAATATATATATATATATATATATATATAACACACACACACACACACACACACACACACACACACACACACATATATATATATATATATATATATATATATATATATATATATATATATATATATTATATATACATATATATATATATTTATATATATATATATATATATATATATATATATATATATTTATATATATATATATTTATTTATATATATATATATATATATATATATATATATATATATATATATATATATATTATATATACATATATATATATATATTTATATATATATATATATATGTATATATATATATATATATATATATATATATTTATTTATATATATATATATATATATATATATATATATATATATATATATATATATATATATATATAAAGTATATATGTATATATATATATATACACACACACACACACACACACACACACACACACACACACACACACACACACACACACACACACACACACACACACACACACACACACACACACACACACCATGCCCGCGTACTTACGGGTCGGTTGGTCGCCAGAAGCGGACCACTGTTGTCAACCAGAAGGAAAGTTTATATCAGTGTTTGCCTTACACTTGTCTCCCACCAGAGTTGGTTCTGCCAAGGATATGTGTTCTGTGAAAGTCAATACAAGATGGCATTGAGGTGAAGGAAGACGGTGGGGGGGGGGGAGGTTTTTGTGCAGCCGGGTAGTGGGGATGGGGGCTGTTGGAGGGAGGGGAAAGGAGAAAGGGTGGTGAAAATTGATGACTGTAGTACTTTCTTAGTTCATCTGTTTATTCATTTTTAGACTCCTCTCTCTCTCTCTCTCTCTCTCTCTCTCTCTCTCTCTCTCTCTCTCTCTCTCTCTCTCTCTCTCTCTCTCTCTCTCTCTCTCTCTCTCTCCCTCTCCCTCTCCCTCTCTCTCTCCCCCTCTCTCTCTCCCCCTCTCTCTCCCCTCTCTCTATACTCCCTTCCCTCCCTCCCCATCTCTCTCTACCTTTCTTTTCCTCGCTCCCTCTCCCTCTATCTCTTCTCTCCCTCTCTACCTCCTCTCTCTCTCTCTCTCTCTCTCTCTCTCTCTCTCTCTCTCTCTCTCTCTCTCTCTCTCTCTCTCTCTCTCTCTCTCTCTCTCTCTCTCTCGCTCTGTGTATGTGTGTATGAGTGTGTGTGTGTGTGTGTGTGTGTGTGTGTCGGGTATTTATTATTTATGATAAATGTCAGTAAGTCCCACAATATGTATACAGCAAAATGTTTTCATTGTAATGGAGCCTTCTGCAGATCATTTGAATAATATGTCTGATATTGCCAGTATGTAGATAGCAATATGCTAATATAATAATCTTCCATGTATTTATTCACCGAAAATACCATCCCACTGCGGCGTTGCGGTGGTGATTGCAGTATTGATGATGACATTAGTAATTGGTCGGCATCGTGTTTGTTGCGAAAATGATAATGGTTAATCACTATGCGATTCCGATGATAATGAGGACATCCCGGTGACTTTGCTCCTAATATTCTGTGGTCCCAGTATCTTGCGGTCGTGAAGATATCGATAAGCAGAATGTTGTTTATTGTTATCATTTTACCCCTGAGAATGGTATTGGTGATATTTGACACGGTCAACGAGTAATTAGGTTGAAATTGTTCATAATTTGGGTACAATTGAGCTTCTTATACTGTGAATTTGAACTGCTAGGCAAAGTTTCATTTTAAAATGAAATATAGCATTTGGATTTGTAGCGAATATCATGATATGGCGAGGAAGAAACTCGAGAGAGAAAATAGAATGTATAATATGCGAATGTAATTGTGACAAAATCGAAGTGCATTATAATGAAAAAACAAATACGGATGTAACTCTTATTTATATACCCGACTTATGGAACTGCAATAATAGATTTATTTCTATTCACCTGCTACAAAACGCGTGCCCGCAGTCCCGATCCCTAACCTGCTTTTGCCTCGGCAAACAGGGCTAGAAGACGACTGGCGCAAGACCCGGCCAACTGGTGTCGAGAGGTCGCGACATAAGTGGACCATTGAGACCGAAGGGGAAGGAATAAACGCCGAAACAAAACGACAGGGACGAGTTTTACGGTGTGTTGTGGCGAGGGGAAAGCACCTGCGACGAGACTGCAAAGGCCGGACAGCAGGTTTGCGGGTCAGGGTGGGGGGTAGAGGTAGGATGGGGGGAGTTGGGCTTGGAGCGACGCGGGTTGGTTGGGGAAAAGTGTGCCGGTCTTTTGTCCATAAATTCGTAATAGAAAAACACTCGATTGTTATCTCACGCGCGTGTACACACTAAAAATCATTCGCACGCACACTCACTCAGACACTCACGGTCTCTGCCTCAGTCTTCTCACTTTCACACTCTTTCACTTTTACTCATTCACTTTTACTTTCTCTCCTCCCTTCTCTCCTCTTTGTTCTCTCCACCATCTTCTCACTCTCTGTCTATCTTTGTTTCTGTCTCTCATTCAATTTCCCAAGCGTAAGCTAACGCCTACATTCATACATTTAATGAGATCATGGATCTATTGACATACAGATTTGAATAATTACGACGTGGTATTACGCGCAAGGATGTAATTTCGACCTAATGAACCGGGAATGCGAACGGGGCGTGATATTCTTCTGAGTAAATAAACGTATAAGGAACCTGCCAATATGTCGAATCGGTGAATAGAGACTTTTGAAGCGAGAGAACCCCCTTTTCCTTCCAGATTTTCCTCCTATTTTTCGTATGCCTGTGTGTGTGGCTGCGTGTTTACATACACATCAGTTTGGAATCAGAGGGAGAAGGGTAGAAAACTGGCGGTAGGGTTGAACAGGTAGGAAAAGGACGAAATATACGAGGAAGTCTTTTCTTTTTTTGTATACATAGTTATTGGTTGAATGTGCAGACGAGTGTGCGAGGGGAGAGTTGAAAATAGCGGAGAGGGTCAGGAGAGAAGTGGATGAGAAAGTGCTGCATGCAAATTTGAAGGATAGATTTAGCCTACATGGGAAAGGTGAATGTGCATGTCTTAGACGATTGAAGGGGAAAATAGTGTTGGATACCCAGGGAAGGTGCATCTCGTTGCGAGTTTGTAAGGCTTTGCATATTGATATTTTGTGTGCGCCATAAAGAAGGTATAAGTTAGTTTATTGTTTAAGTGCAGGGTGTTCCTCTCATCCTCCTTCCTCTTCCTCTTCTCCCTTTTTCTTTTCCTATTCTCCCTCTTTTCCTTTATACTATTTCTTTCCCTCTTCCTCATCCTTATCTTACTATTTTCTCTCTCGACCTCTACCCTCCCCCCCCTATTTATTTGTGTGTCTGTATCGCTATTTTTTTCCCTGTTCTTCACCTAGATTTGATAGTTAGGCAGGCAGGAAGATAGGTAGGTCGGTGGGTAGGCAGGTAGGCAGGCAAGTGGATGGGTGAATGGGTTGGTAGGCAGGTCGGTCGGGCACAGAAGCTAACATTACACGAGTGCTTTCGTCTGAGGCGGTTATGACGAGAGAGCCGGTGCAGATGGGGCTCGTAGGAAAAAGCATTCGGAATATCCTGGAAAGACATGCACATGGAGCAAAGAAGCTGCTTGGAGTGCACAGGTTGCATAGTGTTTAGTTGTTTTGAAATTTATATTATATATTCTTTATTAGAGTAATGCGTGTAGTACAGATTGGGCGAATAAGTCCACGAAATGAGTCCCTTCTTAATATGGACAATAAATTAAGGGATGATATTTATAACTGAATAAGTAAACAGGAAAATGGAATATAGAAAGATTTTTTACAGGTTGGAAATCGTACACATAAAAGAATGACCCAATTTTATGACTTATAAATATTAGATTTTACGGATTATTGATGTTACGGGAGAAGGACTTCCCGATAGCCAAGATTGGACTCTAGCCAATCGTACCACATGAATATATAATTTGTTAAAGTTTAGAGTTGGCCTGCTAGACTAGGTCCGTTGTGTGTGCTAGAACAGAGCAGCGCTCAAGTGCCAGAGGTAATTATTCCGTAGATCATTTAATTTCCTTTTCCTCTCCTTCTATCTCCCCTCTTCTCTTTCTGTTTCTCCGCCATCTCTTCACATTTTTCCTTTTCTCCTGCATCGCCTGCTTCCCCTCCGTCCTTCATCCTGTGGGTCCTTCCTTCCCTCTATCCTTTCCTTCATCCTTTCTCCTCTCTTCCCTCTTCCTCCTTTATCCTTTCTCACTTCCACTCGCTGAATTCGAACATTCGCACCGAGATAACTTGTCCACGCCAGCTGTCACTCTAACCGCAGTCGGCGAGGTGCGGGCGTCGATGAGATACGTCGGGCAGTACTCTTTTGAGGCCATTAGACTGACGACACTCGTTGCACGGATCCTCGCACGGTAGCTCTTCGATCAGTCAACACGTTAGAACTTGTCAAGTGGAGGGAGTAGTATTTATGCCCGACGTTATTGGGAAAGTTGGCCGAAGGATTAATAAATGGTTGGAGCTAATTTTCCGGCTCTTCAGAATATCCACTGCCTCCCCTTACTCCCCTGCTCTCTCTCCCCATAGTCACTCCTCTCCCTTCCCTCCCTCTCCTCCCCATCCCACCTTTATTTCCCTATCTACTCTTCCCCTCCTCCTCCTCCTCCTCCTCTTTCTTCCTAAAGAATGAATGGAACTAAGCGTAGACAAAGGAACATATCCCTGTTTTAATTTGAGAGATTATGTCTGACTTTGATAGCTTATAGGATGTGTTTCCAGGCGAGTGAAGCACAGTGCCTTGTTTTGTTTTCTCGTTTTTATGTTATTTTTTTCCGGGTATGATTATATGACAATTTATTGGAGAAAGATGGAGGAACTGCTGCTGTTACTACCGTTTCTCGGGCTTCTTCTATTTATTTGTTTATGCTTTATATGGCGTTTAGATATTAGGTAAGAAGTTTACCATTATTTTATGTTTCTCTTTCTCTTATTAGTTGATTTGCAATTATCATAATGTTTATTTTTCTTACATACGCATCCCCCCTCTCAACTGACTCTCATTTACCTGTTTATTTCATCAATGTATTGAAAACAAGAGTTCTATCAAACTCCTGATCTGAATATTTGTTGCAAGGCGTTGAATGGCCGGAGTTCATCTTAAAAGGATTTTTTCTCCGAGATTTCCTTCCACAAACTCTGCATAATAACTATGGCTCTGAATTTTTGATTTGATAATTTAAGGCTATTTTTCAGGGGTCAGAGGGTTGGAGGTCACAAAGATCAGTCAGTGTTTTTTTCGTTTAAAGCTTGGGTTTTATTTTTGCCTTATATAAATTTTAGTCTCTTCTTATACAGATATCTTGGGTTATAGATTTTTTTTCTATTTTGATAGAAACAATTATGAATTTTATACGGTATATATTTATTTCGTGTTGCATAATATGTTACATGTCAAAACAACTCCTACGGTATAGTTTATAAAAAAAAATACACTTCTCTCAAAAAACATGAAAGAAGGTCTATATTGAGACAAAAAAGATCTATATTAAGACAAAAAAATGAAAGAAAGTCTATATTGAGACAAAAAAAACATGAAAAGTCTACATTGAGACATCCAAGGGAGTTCGGCTATAAAGAAACCGGAATCGATGTGTCCATAATAAAAAAAACTGACGTAAGTGATACCATGAGAAAGAAGAGGTGCGTTTATTATGCAGCATCGCCCTCGGTCCCTTTGTACGGTCGTCAGCTCGCAGCTCGATCGTAGTGTCTGGAGGGAAATTGTGAGAAGACGAGCCAGTACGTCGTCAATATGGCGTGGGGGCATCGGTAAAGGGAGAGGGAGTGAAGGTTGTCCTTGGAAAGTTTATTTGTTTATTTGTTTGTGTGGTTTTAGATTTGTTTTTCTTGTATGCGTGTCTGTCTGTCTGTGTGTCTGCCTCTCTTTTTCTTTCTCTCTCTTTCTCCTCTCTCTCTCTCTTTCTCCTCTCTCTCTCTCTCTCTTTCTCCTCTCTCTCTCTCTCTTTCTCTCTCTCTCTCTCTCTCTTTCTTTCTCTTTCTCTCTCTCTCTCTCTCTCTCTCTCTCTCTCTCTTCTCTCTCTCTCTCTCTCTCTCTCTCTCTCTCTCTCTCTCTCTCTTTCTCTCTCTCTCTCTCTCTCTCTCTCTTTCTCTCTCTCTCTCTCTCTTTCTCTCTCTCTCTCTCTCTCTCTCTCTCTCTCTCTCTCTCTCTCTCTCTCTCTCTCTCTCTCTCTCTCTCTCTCTCTTTCTCTCTCTCTTTCTCTCTCTCTTTCTCTCTCTCTTTCTCTCTCTCTCTCTCTCTCTCTCTCTCTCTCTCTCTCTCTCTCTCTCTCTCTCTCTCTCTCTCTCTCTCTCTCTCTCTCTCTCTCTCTCTCTCTCTCTTTCTCTCTTTCTCTCTCTCTCTCTCTCTCTCTCTCTCTCTCTTTCTCTCTCTCTCTCTCTCTCTCTCTCTCTCTCTCTCTCTCTCTCTCTCTCTCTCTCTCTCTCTCTCTCTCTCTCTCTCTCTCTCTATCTCTCTCTCTCTCTGCTCTACTCTATTCTCCTAATATTTTCTTCTTTCTCCAAATATTGTATACTTCTCGTCCTTCTTTTAAATATTTTTCCTTTGCTCATATCCTTGTCTCTTCCTTCATTCTTCCCTCCCTTATTTTCCATTTCTATTTCGAGAGAGAGGGGATAGAGATGAGAGAGAGGGGAAAGGGGGGATACATCTTGATTTCAGTCCAGCTAGCGCAGCTGTTTTCTTGTTCAAGGAGCAAGAGGTTGATACTGGGCGGTGGCTTTTGAAAAACTTGTAAAAGTGGTAAAACTTGTAAAAGTGGTGAGAGCGAAAAGAAATGTTCCTGATGATAGTTGTTTTCTTCCGGTACAAGTTATCCTTTTGGGACTTTACGGTGCAGGTTACCCGATTGAAGCGGTACGGTATAAGTTATCCGGCTGGAGCGTTACTCATTTCATCTTCTGCGCTTGGAAACGGAAGTCCCAGCTCGGATCACCGAAATGGTATACCCAACGGGGAGGGAATAAGTCGCATTCATCGTCGTATCGATGTGTGAGCCGAAGGCCTCCGAAGATTCTGACCAAAAACTCCCACTTCGCTACCCCCCCTCGTTTGTACCCCATTTGTTTTTAACCTTGCCCCATTCCTCATCTTTTACCTCTACCCTTACCCCATCCCACAATCCTTACACTCTGTGCCTCACCCCCATCCCCCCTACTCACCACCCCCCTCCCTTCGCCCCACACTTCCATCCCATCCTCACCCCTAACCCTTTGGCCCCAGGCAACAACACCTCCCCCCCCCACATCCCACTCCCCCCAACACGCTCCTCTATCCAATTCGGCCTAAAACAGAACTTGGGAAGGTGGCGAAGTTATCTCGTAATCTTGGAATGAATTAAACTTGGATCTCTGTGTACGGGGCGAGCGATGTGGCGCTGGAGGAACCGGGCAGAGGGGGGTGGGGACGGACGCTATTGTTGCTAGTGGCGTTTTGGATTCAGAGAGAATGAGTGAGTATGAGTACTTTTTTGAAAATTGTGTGTCACTGATAGGCCGTGTTCTTTGCGATTGATAGATCATTTTTAACTTTCTCTCTATCATTCTCTTTCGTTTTGTTACAGGTATCTCTCATAATTTCTATTTATTACCATCCTTATTTTCTTATTCTCTCCCTTCCTCTCTCTCTCTCTATTCTCTCCATCATAATACTAACAAGATCAACCGCATCTCTCTCCCTAGTATACTTATCCTCCCCTTTCTGTCCCTGTAAATTTCGACCCTCGCCATGTCACACACGCACCCTTCCCTCTTACCATTTTCTTCTTCTCGGTATGTATTTATCGTATTCTCTTTCCCATCCTCCATTTGCCTTTCTCTTTTCTCCGTCTTCGGCAATCCTGGCCTCCTCTTCCACGGTGTCTCCCCTCCCCCCTTCCCACTCCTCGCCCGGTGTCTTCCCTCGCCCCTTCCCACTCCTCGCCACGGTGTACCCTAAACCCCTTTGGCTTTTCATCTTCGGCTTCCTCCTCTCAGGTCTATTCATCAGAAGTTGTTGCTTAACGGTATTATTGCAATGGCCATTCTTGCTCTCATTTGCATCGGCTCCGTGCAACCTCCGCCAAG
>BOPN01006630.1:52500-57500 GCA_017312705.2 Penaeus japonicus
TCTTTCTTTCTTTCTTTTTTTCTATCTCTTTCCCCCTCCCTCCCCGTCCCCCTCCCTCTTTCTCTCTCTTCACGCCATCCCTCCTGAGTGTGTGTGTGTGCGTGTGCACGTTAGTACGCGTAAGCGTGAGTGTGTTCCATTCTATCCTTCCTTCCTTTCCTTCTTCCCTTCTCTTCATCCCACGTCGGTCTCCATCTTCCTACTTTACATTTATTACACTTAGCCATAAAAACAGAATTTGAAATAAAACTTCCAGGAGTGTGCATTACTGACGTCCATTAAACATATTAATTAGATTAATTATATTTTATCATATACGATTACTCTCCGTTTGGAATATGTGCAGCATATGCATTCAGCATGGAAACATGAATCCAATAAAGATACGTTCGACATTTATTTTACATATCTTTGTTTTTCTCCGTTTACGATTTTTTCTGCCCTAGATTCATTATGTCGAACCACTACTAATATCCCATAAACGTACAGTTACCGGCCATTAATAAGGACACGCACAATTATTCACTGAACGCTCCTTGGAAATCCCCCCCCCCCCGATATTTTCCTTTCGTTTTTTTCCCTCCACAGGAGCCTTCGGTGTTAAAAGTCTCAAAGTCTGAATATATACCAAGTGCTTAAGGGTTGCCTTGCGGAGAGAGGTTCAAGTGTACACAGCCGCTACTTGTCTGGTCTTTATTTTCCTTCAGTGCTTTCATTTCCCCCCTTTCGAAACTGCACCATGACTACATGCATGTTTTCGGAACCTTTCCTCGTTTTAATGGCATATTTTATATCTCACGTGGGTTTTGTAGTGTCTTTTGTCTGTATTGATATATCTTTATGTATCTATAACAATCTAGCTATCTCTCTATCTATCCGTATCTATGCAGTTTTCCTTAAATGTTTTCTTTTCCCTTTAGGACAACTGACCTTGTGTTTTTATAGTTCTTTTTCTTTGTTTTCTTTCCTCAAATTTTATGTCAGTCTAAACCTCTCTTTATATTCAACCTGGTTAACGTTTTATTTATTTATGAAATAAAGGAAAATCACATACAATTTCTTCCCGCTCTCTTTCTCTCTCTCTCTCTCTCTTTAATGTTAATATCCGACTCCCACCCACTTACAGGGCCAAAACATATCCGTTCCATTGGAATCTCTTTATTCATCAGTGCCCTCTAGTATGCACGATATTGCGGCGTTATGAGGCTTATAACGAGCGCTTTTAATGAATATGTTAATATTCATTATGCAGGATTACCAGTGCCGTATTCTCATCCTGCACGGAAGGCTTACTCTCTTCCTCAGACATTATTCTCGGAGTAAATATTGTCTGGAGCAGCATTGTGTTTCGTCTTATTTTACCCTTTCATTGCAAATTTCTTCCGCGTTATCTCAGGTTGCGCATGTGGAAACCATGTATTTCCTCTCTCTTCCTTCAGGCTGGGGATTTTTTTCCCTAGGATTTTCCTAGATTTTCCAATTTCCCAAGCCTTTTAGTGCGTCACCATATGCAGGTCAATATTTTATTCGTGTATTCGTGTGTTGGTTGTTGCTGAATGTTAATTTTTTTTCTCTCTTCGACAGGTATGTTAAGCGATCTTCTGAATGCGGAAAGTTGGTCCACGCAGGTGATATCCTATGTGTTTCATATTATTTTGTTCCTCTTGCATGTAAGTGTGGAAGTAGAAGTTTTTTTTTTTTTTTTTTTTTTTTTTTTTTGTGTGTGTGTGTGTGTGTGTGTGTGTGTGTGTGTGTGTGTGTGTGTGTGTGTGTGTGTGTGTGTGTGTGTGAGAGAGAGAGAGAGAGAGAGAGACCCAGTGAGAGTTACTGAGTAAATGCGTGTGAGCGCACGCTGAAATCATTATTAAGATAGTCAAGTCAGAATGGGCGTCTATTGGGAATTAGTGTACGTGTTAAACTGTTTATATAAAGAGACATTGCAAGTATACCAGGGAGCAACGCCTCTCTCTCCCCTCTGGAGACAATTGCATAATCCAGTAAAGAGGCATTACTGATAAGCCATGCAAGACGGGGTTTAAACTTGACATATATATATCTACTTACACCTAAATGTTTCCCAAAGAAAGACTAATTATTGTACACTATGCAGAATATTTACGTTCCGTCCTGTAGTTTCCCTTCTCCAGCCTCCATTAAACTCCATTATAGGCTTTGGTGAGATGATGGGATAACTTATCGTATTAACGCTAACTTGAGGAGGAAGGTGGCCGTGACCCGAGAGAAGGTCAGGATGGGAATGGCCGACGCCCTCTCTCTTTCTCCTGTCCTTTTCTATCTGCTCTATCTGTCTGCTCTCTCTCTCTCCCTCTCCCTCTCCCTCTCCCTCTCCCTCTCCCTCTCCCTCTCCCTCTCCCTCTCCCTCTCCCTCTCTCTCTCTCTCTCTCTCTCTCTCCCTCTCTCCCTCTCCCTCTCTCTCTCTCTCTCTCTCTCTCTCTCTCTCTCTCTCTCTCTCTCTCTCTCTCTCTCTCTCTCTCTCTCTCTCTCTCTCTCTCTCTCTCTCCCCTCTCCCTCCCCCCCTCTCCCTCTCCCTCTCCCTCTCCCTACCTCTCAAAAAGTTTCCCCCTCCTCCTCTCCTCCCTTTCTCTCCTCCCTTCTCTTCCCTTCTCCTCCTTTCATCCCTCTCCTCCTCTCCTCTCCTCTCCTCTCCTCTCCTCTCCTCTCCTCCCTTCTCTTCTCCTCCTTTCCTCCCTCTCCCTCTCCCATACAACGCTTATATATCAGTGTAGAAACAAACAACGGACGACCAAAAGCTGCAAATTTCAATAAAAAGAAAAATGAAACTTTAGTTGTCGTGTTCACGCTCTCGCATTCCATCCACGGACACAGAAACACTGATCCTCCACACATTTATTTCAGTTCCGCGCGGCTAGGATTACGCGGCGAAATTGTTTCATTTTGATAATTTTGAAATCACGTGCACATTTTTGATAAGTTCAAAAATCGAGGGCTTTGAATAGGAAAGTCTCTAGGGGTTTTGCATATTGAAGTGCTTGCGGTTCTCTTTATTTTTTATTTTTTTTCTCCATGATGAAGATTGTCAATTTTCCCCTTTTTTATTGTGTCATTATTTATTGTGGTTACGGTGTTGGTGATTATTATTACTATTCATATTGTTATTATTATTATTATCTTTTTTTTAATTAATACTATTATTATCATTATCATTTCCATATTATTCGTGGTAATAGTAATTAGTATTAGTAGTAGTATAAGTAATAGTTTCTTTCATTCATTTTCAGTCTTCGTTTATTTTTTTCTTGAATATAAAAAGTTGTCGTTTCGAAGTGTTGCGGAAGCAATATGCAGAGTGAAAGTTTTTCTTATTAACAATTTAATATATTCTGCCCGGCAGAATATATTCGTATTTCTCTCTCGTGAGATATGCTTAAAGGATAATCAAGAGTTCGAAGTATTTCTCCTTCTCCACCTCCTCCTTCTTCTCCCCTTCTACCTCCTCCAATTGCTCTTCTTCCATCTCCTCCTCTGCCTACTCCATTTCCTCTTCATCACTCCCCTCCTCCTCCCTCTCCCATTCTCTCTCCTCCTCCCTCCCCCTCCCCCTCCCTCCTCCTTCCCCTCCTCCTCCTTCTCCCCCTTTCCCCTCCCCCCTCCCCCTCCTCCTCCTCCTCCTCATTCTTCTCCATCCGCCCCCTCCGCCTCCTCCTCTTCTTCTTCCATCTCCCCCTCCTCTTCTTCCTCCTCCTCCTCCTTCTTCTCCTCCTTTTTTCGTCAGAGGGGGGCAGGTGCATTGGGTGCCTTGTCTATTTTCTGGAACTCGGTGATTTAGAAGGAAATTTGAATATTTAGCTGCGAGTTGATTCGTGCAACCGTGCGTGCGTTGGCAGTTTTATATCTTCCCACGCCGTTTGCTTCTTTTTCTTCTTTTTCTTGTATTATTTTCAATATTTGTTTTTCTTTCGTTTGTTATTCTTTATTTTGCTTCATTTTCTATTTTCTTTTTTTCTTATATATCCCTTCTTTTTCTTTTTCCCCCTCCTTCTCCTCCTCCTCCTCCTCCTCCTCCTCCTCCTCCTCCTCCTTCTCCTCCTCCTTCTCCTCCTCCTTCTCCTCCTCCTCCCTCTCCTCCTCCTCCTCCCCCTCCTCCTCCTCCTCCTCCTCCTCCTCCTCCTCCTCCTCCTCCTCCTCCTCCTCCTCCTCCTCCTCCTCCTCCTCCTCCTCCTCCTCCTCTTCACCCCCCTCTTCATCCTCCTCACCCCCCTCCTCACCCTCCTGCTCCTCCTCTTCCTCCTCCTCCTCCTCCTCTCCTCCTCTTCCTCCTCCTCCTCCTCCTCCTCCTCCTCCTCCTCCTCCTCCTCCTCCTCCTCCTCCTCCTCCTGCTCGCTCTCTTTGTTTTCCTTCTCAATCTCCTCCTTTCCTCTTTTTCCTGAACTCTGTGAAATCAGAATATTTAGCTGCGAGTTGATTCGTGCAGCCGAGCAGCACTGGTTTTATTTTTTGTTCCACGTTGTCTTCCTTTCTTCCTCCCTCTGTCATTGTTTTCTTGGGTCTCTTGTATATTTCATTTTATTTTTTTCTTCGTATTTTTAAGTTATCCTTTCTCTTGTCTTTAATTACATTTGGTTTACCTTGCGTTTTTTTGCTACTTTTTTACACTTCACTATTCTTGACTCTCTTTTTATTCGTCTTCTTTTCATCTTTTTCTTTTCTTTCTTTCAGCTCTCTTCATGTTTTTCTCATTTTCATTTTCTTTCCGTTGGATTCTCTTTCTTTTCCTTGTGACTTTCACCTAATCTCCGTTTTCTTGTCATTTATAGTAATAGTTATGTGAATATTTTATGCTCATGATAATTATAACGATGACAGGGATATTTTGTCACCAACAAGAACCTTAGTCATCGTCAAGAATTTAGTCATTATCAACCACCCACCACCCACCGCCATCTCCCTTCTCTTCTTCACATTTTTTTCATCATCATCATTTTCTTCCTCCTCTTTTATCCGTATGCAGAAGGAAGGGA
>BOPN01006630.1:62500-73350 GCA_017312705.2 Penaeus japonicus
CTTCCCTATCTCCCCCCTTCCTTCTCTCCCCCTTCTCCTTCTCCATCTCCATCTCTTCCATCTTCCTCTCCTTCCCCATCTCTTTCATCTTCCTCTTCTTCCCCATTCCTTCCCCATTCCTCCCTAATCACTCTCTCTTTTATCTTCACCCGCATATTTTTGACCCGTCATTTTTCCGTTCACTATTTTGCAACTTCTCAGACAATCCCGGTTCATTGTTAGACTTGAGTTGTCCTTTTTCCAACCTTTTTTTCTTTTCTAACGTCAGATATTTCCGTTTAAGACTGCACCCCCAACCCCCCATTCCCTCTACCCACCCTCCCCATTCCCCCATACCCTCTACCCCTACCCCCCCCTACCCCCTATGATGCACACATAAAGTCGGAGGTTCGTTATAAAGTCTTCCCCGCACGTCGACGCCATTGTCCCCGAGTCTTTGGTTTTGTCTGCAATCGGAGATGAAGTCGCGGGGAAGTTGAAGTTTGGCGGGCCCCTTTATATAGTCATCCAGTCATCTGGTCGTCCAGTCATCGCTCGGCGAGTGTGCAGTGGTAGAATCCTCGATAAGGAGGTTGCGAGTGGATGCAGGATTATTTTGGGGGTGGAGGGGGGATATTTATGGGTTGAGTAGTCTAATGTGTCGGGGTTGTGGGTAGGGGTGGAGTGAGCTGAGAGCCGGGGGGTAGATTAGGCTGAGGGCCAGAGGTGGAGTGGGCTTGGGGAAGGGTTAGAGGGAGTTAGGGATTGTGTTAGAATGGGGTTGACTGCGTTGGGATGGGGTTAGGGTATGGATATTGGTAGGGGGGGCCTAGTAGTTAAGGAAGGATCTCGAAGAATCCAAAGAGTAGCGGAATCCTTAAGGCAGGGAAGGTCCTGTTGTGCGAATAGCCCTGAAATTATACTTAAACGACACAATAAAGAATCAAAGTTCTTGATATGGAGGATCAGAAAGGGATTGGCAAAAAAATAGGTCATTGGAACCTGAAGGAATTTAGAAGCCCGGGAACGATAAGGCAAGACAGCATAGAACAAGATAGACATTTGCTCTTGGATTTTTATCATATTATTGTATGCACGTAAGTAGTTACCTTTGCATAGATACAAACACGAATTAGATTTATTGGTGTATCTATATGTAGGCTATATAAAGTTTGAGTAAGGGATAGCATTATTTGCAGATATTAATTATAAAAGTATTAAGTATAAAGACAGTGCCTAAGTAAAATCCCTTTTATTCAATCTGACCAATATCATGAATAACCATTTCAAATATCTAGTCAGCAAGAGGATGGTGAGGTTTATTAGTCGCAGAAGTATGAATAATGACTTCGATTGCTTTGTTACCAGATAAGATTCCTTCTATAAGATTCCTTCCTTTATTCCCCGACGTGCCAGAGAGACCGTGACAGTGTACATGATACCTCTGACGCCTCACCATGTGATGGAGATGCAAAGTCTTCATTCTCCCTCTTAATTTTTATGTTATTTCAGATCAGATTTATTGCTCTCTAACGGCCATAAAGTTTCCCAAAGACAATGCCCAAGTGGCTCTGAACAGCTTATACCCCAACGATTACATCGGCTTGACAGATAGGCAAACTTCGAGAATATACTGCCGAGAAAGGACGGTCCAAGCGGTTTGCATTCATGCCCGGCGATACCCTGCATGTGCAAGACCAGTTGCATAGTGCTCATACGACTCGCGGGTCCGTTGGCATCGCTGAGCCGACAGAGATGCAATTGACGACCAGATGAGGAGCTGGGGAAACGCCAGAGCTGCTGCATAGCCTCGAAGGAAATAAATTCTCCTCCATCGGATTACGTTACGTCAGTTCAGGCGAAATTTATGTAGCTGTAAATTCAGGCCAAGTTTTGGAGTGACTTCGAAATTTGTTAACGCCGGAACAATAAGGAATTATGGCGGAACCAGCTGGCCCATGATGAACAGCCTAATCATACAGACATGGGTTTCCTTGCTCGCCCGGCTTTAGTTGCATGCATGCCTATGTGCTTTATTGCACCTTGCATGCACGAGAATATATTTATTTATTTTATTTTATTTCCTTTTCCTGTCTTTCTTTTTTGTGAAATCTTCCAGACATCATGCAGAACGACCCGTTTCCATACGAGAATTGCAAGAAAGATTTATTTTATTGCATTTGGGAAATGATGTAAGTGCTATACGCTTGCCCTTTGTTGCGAGATCAACTTGGTGTCCTCAGCTAAAGTGTTATATGAATGCAAGGTGATAGGTCATAGGTCTGGTCTGCAATGATTTCTTTCCTCTTGCATTGTGTGTAATGGGAGCCGTTGATTTGTATTGCTCTCAGCGCATGAATCACGGTGATCTTATTGCCCATGTGTTTTCGATGTGCCCGTTTGCGAAAGAGGAAGCAAGGCATAACTTAGGGGCTTTGTAATGAGGTATAGCAATTTCCTTCTAAATTGAGGGATTACGCGGGACACGTGTGCGTTATGAATGAAGCAGCTGTTTGTCTAAGGGATCGGCGGGAGCCTGAGAGAGCCGGAGACACGGGAAGAAGCGCTGAATCGGAATGCATCATATATACGTAAATTATATGGTTACGGATACAATTCAGTTAGATTGTTGCTTGAGAAATATAACGTTTATAGTTTCCTCCGTGATTTTGGATTTTAGATACATCTGTAATAACTTGTATTATTGTTCTGACGTTATTTCTTTCTTTGTCTCTCGAAAGCCGTGTTTGATCGCCTTTATTCCCCGTCTTCCTCATCTGCGGATCTCTCGTCTTTTTTCTCGATTGGATGGCTTTTGAGAGCCGGAGAAATGAGGTCCCGGAAGTGTCCAGGAGGAGGAATTAGACGAAGAGAATTTCTTCTTTTCTTCTTCCTTTTCGCCTTTTCTTCTTTTTCTTTATGTATATATTTTTTCGCCTACTATGATTACTACAACTATTGCTGCCTTCGTTCCCAGGCCATTTCTTCTTCATCATCTTTCTTGTTTGTGTTTCACTTTCTTGGTTTTTGTTCACATGTTTAATGCATATAAACAACAGCATACAAAGTGGTACTACAACCTTGTACATGAAGTCTTCCTATGCTTCATTCGTTGAGGACTTGAGAAACTGGCGAACCAAATCAAGCAAAAATAGATTGAAGGAAAATTGAATGCTGATGAAAAAAGAGATGAAAGGGAAAGGAAACGGAAGTAACGAAGGTAAAAGGAAGAAAGATAAAGGGTTACCGAGAGCGAGTGTGTGTGCATTTGGACGACTGTACGTGTGTGTGTGTGTGTGTGTTTGCCCGTGTTGTGCTGGTGTGCGTATGCGTGAGAACACAAGGGATCACAGTGGCATGGCCAGGTCTTCACCCGCTGGTTCTCACGAATGCAGAAGGTTCGGTCAGATATGTAAAATAACACCACAGCGTTGCGTTGGGTTCTTGTGATGCTAGGATTCACCGTTGTTGTTGCTGTGTAGAGCTAGGATTTCTCAAAGGCTCATTTTTCATGGCTTTGATCTCTTGGGATTTGCTTTTGTGTGGCGTTTCTGAGAGGAATATGAAAAAATCAAGACAAGAAGATAAATGGAAAATTTCCCATCGTTACTATGAAAAGGTGAAAGTGGATTGAACGTGTATCTTATTCTGACGTGAATACATAATGTTTGAACGGTGTACACACTCAAACACTTCATGTTCACCAAGATGCATGTTTCAACATTTTAAAAAAATCCCTCAACTGCTGCACAAACCATGTAAGCGTAGTTCCTATGGCTATACATGGGTGTACATTGTATACACTATAAAGAAATGTTTCTGTATCACAAAATCTACTTTTCAGCATCGGGATTAATTTAATTCTAAAGCGCACGTAGAACAAGACACCCTTCCCCGTCCGTCTTATTCGTAACATTGAGGCCTAGTGAATGAATATTGCATCGGTCTAAGAAGAACTTTTTTTTCTGAATTCGTGTCTGGAATCATCAGGTGCCAGAGTAAAGTACTTGAGAGAGGCAACCTGGACGTCGCTCTATATGCAAAGCTGAGATTAGCGAGGAGGGGATGGCAGGATTTCCCCGGTGTGTGCGTATATGTGTGTGTACATGTGTGCGTGCTTTTGTGCGTGGGAGAGAGAGGGAGGGTGTTGGAGGGTCGGAGAGAGGAAGAAAGGAAGGAAAGAGAATAGAAAATCAGGGAAGGAGGAAGGGAGGGAGGAAGGGAAGAATACACAAACAGGGAGAAAGATAGTAATAGAGAGGAGATGAGACCTGAAACATTTTGCTGACAAAAACGTTTTGAAGTTATTACACAGTTAGAGAAGGATATGAGACATTGCATCTTGAACATAAAAATGCATCATCGAAAACACAAGAGACAATAGATCGCGCAGGTATAGTAAGATGTACATTGAAGTCTTTGATGTATTAAATTTAATGAGATGGGAAAAATATTCATAGAAGAAAATCACCAGATAATAAATTCATTAATCTTCAACGGAC
The DNA here is from genome assembly GCA_017312705.2 of Penaeus japonicus. Taxonomy (NCBI): domain Eukaryota; kingdom Metazoa; phylum Arthropoda; class Malacostraca; order Decapoda; family Penaeidae; genus Penaeus; species Penaeus japonicus. Next base: position 66,982 of record BOPN01006630.1, read on the forward strand.
CTAATTGATCTAATTCTCGTAAAAAAAATCAACATCACTAAAGCGAAAGTAGAAACTTAATTCAGGGATTGAACGGAGAAAAAAACAACATATCTAAGATTAATGAATGAATGAGCTCGCCAAATGGACTTGAATGTTCATAAACTCAAACACACCGAGAGGCTGAGAGACATTAGCCTCATATAAACTTCACCCGGGCCGTTGACAGGGACATTGAAACGAGAATTAACAGTCTCCGGAGAGTTGTGCAAGTACCGGACGTCAGGTAGCTAAACCTCTTCCCCGCCATCCCGCGTCTTGTTCGCCTGCCCCGCTTGACAGATGGAAGGAGGGACGATTTCGCGACGTGATCCGTGACTCCAAATCCCTTGTATAACGGAACAATCGGGATAATGACTCGGTGTCAAGTTAGCTATTGAGTCTCTGTCTCCAGGCTGTGCATTTCAGCGGAGACAGTGCCGCTATGGCGTCTATTACTGGGTAGGGTTGGTAGAGTTGGATTTGGGAATGAGTGACTGTGACAGACTTATTGACTGAGCGATTGCGTAAGACAGGGAGAGAGTCGCTTCGATATGAAAGTAACAGTCCCTCATTCATAATTTGGCATCATTAACCTGCAGACTCAAACATGTTTTACGAATTTGAGGAGGGACCACAACTTCATTCTAGAGTCTGAGTGCTTTACCAAGAATTCCAAACTTCATATAATATTTGAAGGCCTAAACCTCTTAGAAGTGAAAGAAAAAGAAAAGACTTGTCGAGACCAAAAAGGGCAGAGCTTCCCTAGTGTTCCCTCCTCTTGCCTCCCTTTATACCAACAGATAAAGACCCGTAAACCGCAATAAAAAATGATGTGAAGGTGAAGTGACGTAGGCGGCGAGGAAGCGTGTTGAGGACGTCTTAAACCTCGGGTTATTGTGGCTCATGAAGCCTGAACAAAGATCTTCGCGAGCCGAACAAAGGACAGTTCTCCCGAATAGGAAAGAAGTGCTCCTTTTGTTACTTCTCTTGGCGCACGTGCGTATGTATATCGCTGCTGATGAGGGAGCTTGCCTTTTGATCTGCCCTTTCAGTGTCGCCTCCGTACCCACAACACACAATTTTCCAGGTAAAATTCTTATCATTGTTGTAGTATTTTCTTAAAGACAGACAGACAGACAGACAGACCTGATGTGCTTCCGGATGGTTAGATGACAAAATAGAAGAATATTTGCATATAACCCTACGTCTGCGTTTGCTCGGTCTCGATTTTATATGCACACAATCGTAGCTCCGCCGTTTTCCCTCCTCTTTCTCCCACACTCATATCCTTCTCCCTTACTTCCCTCTTTCCTCCTTCCCTTCCTTCTTTCTTTCCTCCTTCCTTCCAACTTACCTCCCTTTCTTTCATCATTCCTTCCTTCCTTCCTTCCTTCCTTCTGGCGGTACCCCCGGCGGCTTCATCATTTAGAAGCGCCCTAATTGGGTCATCTGTTCAGTTTGGGTCCGTGCCAACTGTTGTGTGAGGGAATTACCTCAACCTGCTCGGCTTGTTAGGTTCGACGGCGTCGGTGGCGGCAGGGAGAAGGCTGCGTGTAAGGGTGGGGGAGTGTGGAGGAGCGAGACAGGGGGCAGGGAGGACGAGACAGGGGGCAGGGAGGACGAGACAGGGGGCAGGGAGGACGAGACAGGGGGAAGGGAGGACAACACAGGGAGCTGGGGGGCAAGGCAGGGGGGCAGGGCGGATACGACAAAGGGGGGGGGGGTAGGCAGGGGAGGGAGAGCAAGCAAATGGACAGGGATGGCAAGGCAGGGGACAGGGGATGTGGGGCAAGACTGGGAGAAAGGATGGCAAGACAGGGACACGAAGGACAAGACAGGGGGCAGGGGGCAAGACTGGGGACAGGGAGGACAAGACAAGGAGCAGGGAGGGCAAGAAAGGAGACAAGGGATGGGGGGCAAAACAGAGGAAACAATTGTGGGCGGGCATCGGGTAGTGAATAAAGGGTACCTGGCAGGGATTTCGGCAAGGGTTAGATTGGGAAGGGATGCTGGGGACGGGCCGCTTTTTTGGACAAGGTCAAAGATACAAAAAAGGAGGGAGGAGAGTTAGAGGGAAGAGATAGTGATATATGAGAATAAGAAATACAAAACAGGGAATGTAGAAGGAAGAAAGAAGGAGGGAATGTGAAAGGAAGAAAAAAGGAGGGAAGAGTGAGAGAGAAAACAAAAATAAAAATAAGAGAAGAGAGAAGGGGGCTGTGAAAGTGAGAAAAGGGTATAAAGGAGAGTAAAAGAAAGAAAGAAAGATGGTAAAGACAGAGACAGAGAGCCAAAGAGAGACAGGGCGAGAGAACGTGAGCGGAAGTAGCAGTGAGTTCCATGAGTCAGACGGGATTCATGAAGAGAAAGGAAGGAAAGTAAGGACAAACCAGAGAAAGAGCGACGAAATGGAAGTGAGACACAAGGGGAAGAGATAATGGATGAAGGAGAATGAGTGGGAACGAGAGAGAGAGTGAGAAAAAGATAGATACTGGGAATGAGAGACGATAAAAAAAGAGAAGAGGGATAAAAAGGGAGAGAGAGAGCAACAAAAGATCAATAAAGAGAGGTTACCCAAGGAAGCGGAATATTGAAAAAGAGAAGCTGATAACCGATGCTATACGCGATCATTGTGATAAATTTTAGAGGGAATAGACAGGCGGAATGAGCAAGAGGAAAGGGTGGGGTGGGGAGGGGGCGATAGGAGGATTGCGGGAGGGAGGAGGCGAGAGCCAGACGGGAACTCGCGGGATAGATAAGGAGCCGCCGGTGGTTCGGGGATGGAAGGAAATGCAGCTGCGAAGGATTGGGAATTACGATGTTTTGTGGAGTAAATTCGCTCGGGCCCCTCGTCTCCTCCTTCCTTTTCTTTGTGTTATTGGTTTGTGATTATTTTCCTTCTTCTTTTTCCCTATTTTTTCTGTCTCTTTTTCTCTTACTCTCTCTCCCTCTCCTTTCTCTCTCCTTTCTCTCCCTCTCGTTTCTCTCTCCTTTCTCTCCCTCTCCCTCTCCTTTCTCTCTCACTCCCTCTCCTTTCCTCCTCCTCTATCCCTCCCCCTCTCCCGCTTTCCGTTCCTCTCTCTCTCTTCCCCCCTCTCCCTCTTTCCCTCCCTTTCTGCTCCGTCTCCTCCGTCCCCCCCTCTCCCCCCCTTTCCCTCTCTTACGCTTCTCCCTCTCTTACCCTTCTCCCTCCCCTATCCTCCCCCCCCCCTCTCTCTCTCTCTCTACCTATATTGATAATAATGGTAACGGAATTGCGAATATGAAAACGAAAATGATAATGATAAATAGGACAACGCTAACAATAACACCGATAACTACAACATAAACATCAACAATAACAAAAACAATAACAAAACAATAACACCAATAACGCCACCGAGAGCAACAATGATACAAATAACAATGGGGAATAAAAACAAGAATTTGATTTTTTTACGCCTCAGAATTTTTGTTGCGTCATTGTTTCTCTCTCGCCTGGCTGGATGGTGCAAGGCAACGGCACCGGCTAATGGTGGTGACTGCAATTTCAATGATAGAAAAAATTATGTCAACAACAATAAAAATATTATCAATAATAATAATAATAATAATAATAATAATAGCAATAATAACGATGATAATAATGATAATGATGATGATGATGATGATGATGATGATGATGATAATAATAACAACCATAATAATAATAGTAATATCAATAATAATGACAATAATAAACACAACAATAATAATAATGATGATGATGATAATAATGACAATGACAATAATAATAATAATAATAATAATAATAATAATAATAATGATGATGATAATAAACACAACAACAACAACAATAATAATATAAACTGATGATCACGAGCATATAAAAACATAATTCAAGTCATAACGTTCCTCCTCCTCCTCCCCCTCGCCCTCCTCCTCCTCCCCCTCCAAGCGAGCAAATTTCCCGCCAAAATTTCCCTCGCGGGGTCGGTTACACAATCGATCAGCATCGCCCAACCGCCAATCCCCGACAATCTTCCTCCTCCACCTTTTTATTTCCCCCCAACCTTTTTATTTTTAATCCTGCCCAAAACGCTGTCCCTACAACAATTACCGAGCTCACGGAATAAGCTTTAATCACGCCCTCCCCAAACACATATAAATGACCAAACAACCACTACTGAGCCATTAAGTCCTATCAACCTACCCCCCCTCCCCCCTACCTACCTACCTTCCTCCCTTCCCTTTCCTCTCCTCTCCTCTCCCCCCCTCTCCCCTCTCCTCTCCTCCCCCTCTCCTCCCCCCCCAACCTTCATTTCTAAGCTACCTCCGTGAGAACGTATATATAAACCGGGATAATTCGCCATATAATAAACATAATGTGCAAGCGGGAGGGAGAAGAAGGGGTGTGAGTAGGGGAGGGGGTGGGGGTGGGGGGTAAAGGTAGAATGGATCCCCATAGCGTAGGAGGAAGGGAGGGAAGGGTTAAAGGGAGGGGGTAGGGGTAGGGGTAGGATGGGAGGGAGAAAGGGAGAGAGGGAGGGAGAAGGGGAGGGTGGAGAGAGAGAGAGAGAGAGAGAGAGAGAGAGAGAGAGAGAGAGAGAGAGAGAGAGAGAGAGAGAGAGAGAGAGAGAGAGAGAGAGAGAGAGGCAATGAGAGCAAAAGAGACGGAGGATATGAGTGGAGGACAGCGTACAGGAAAGCGTAGTTAAAAAAGACAGGGAAAAAGAGAGGGAGAAGACGGAAGGAAGGGAGATAAGGATGGATGGCAAGAAGGAGGGAGAAAGAGAGGAGAGAACGAGGGACGCTGAAAAGGAGGGAGGAAGGGAGTGAACAGGAGCGACAAGGATGGAGAGAGGGAATCCTTTGATCACACTGTTATTAAGAGGGTAAAGACTGTCCCACTCGTTAATGCATCCTCCTATTTCGGGGGTGGGGGTGGGGCTAGACCTATTTCCTTCTATTTTCTCCTATTTCTTCCTATTTTCCCTGTCTTATCTCCTATTTTCCTTGTCCTCTATCTTATTCTCTACCATTATTTACAATTTTCCTTGTTCTATCTCCTCTTGTCTTCCTTGGCCTATGTCCTCGTATCTAAAGACCTTATACAATTCTCTCCTATTTAATCCTTGTCTTATTTTTTCCTATTTTCCTTGCTCTGTGTCCTCCTATTTTCTTTTATTTCCATTGTCCTATAGACTCCATTTTTCTTTTTATTTACTTAGTCCTGTTGTCCCATGTATATCAAGATATTCTAACCTTGAAAATAAGAGAAAGAGAAAGAGAGAGAGAGAGAGAGCGATTAAGTTACTCCTTTCGATGTTCGGAAGAACAGTCAAAATTGACAAAATTATTTAATCTTTGTTCTTTCTAATCTAACAAATCAAAATTAAAAACATGTAATTCCTTTTCTATACATATATCTTTAAACCTTTCGTCTAATTGCATCATCGTGCATTATCTTTATTTACTCCAAACAAGCACACTACCGACTTTACGAAAAGACAATCTTTGAAAAGTATATTGCAAATTCGTATACTTCTCCACTAACCTACAACGGGACTCTTCCTCCACCCCCCCCCCCCCATCCTACCAATCCCCAACCAAACAGGTCACATGACCAGGCGCAATCCTCAAAAATAATTCTGGGCGCAAAATAATCTTTCTCTCCCCCACCCCCCGAAGATTAATATAAAAAGGAAGAAAAGAAAATAACATAAAATACATTAAACATAAAATCCATCACAAAATCCCAACGACCTCACACACAAAGACAGATCAAAGAAATAACAAAAATACTTAATCAATTTAATTTATTAAACTTATCTATTCTACTCTTTTCATTCACCCAAGGAACTCTACCCACTGAACACACTCTAAATCTTCACAACCTAAGCACAGATATAGAATAAAAAATAAGTAAACATAAGCAAATACATCTTAATACAACAATTCAATAAAAAAAAGGAGATAACCAAAAGTAAACAAGGAACCCCATACCACAGAGGTGAACGAAGGCAACACCCATGCCCAGTAGCGTACACTTCAACACCCCAACAAACACCACAACCTACAACCTGCTTACAAAACCTCCAACTTACTCCCCAAATACCTCAAACCTACCCTACCTTTCTCCTTCCCCACCCCTCGATAACCCCCTCCCCCCTTAATACCACTACCCTACCTCAAGCGCTGAAAATACCCACAACTGTCCTCAACTTCCCCCCCCCCCTTCCCGCCTAATATACCCCTAAAAAGCTATCCTGAAGTTCGCCCTTCCCACTTAAAATATACTTAAAAGCTTGCACCTCTTCCTTAAAATTCCCTAAATACCTTTTCCCGCCTACCCCCCCCCCAAAAAAA
>BOPN01006631.1:7500-12500 GCA_017312705.2 Penaeus japonicus
GCGGTTTCCATGACCTGGTAAGAGAGTGACCTGGAATAGGAATAGGAGGAGGAGAAGGAGAAAGAGGAGGAAAAGGAGGAAATGGAGGAATAGGAGGAAGTGGAGGAATAGGAGGAGGAGGAGAAGGAGGAAGTGTAGGAATAGGAGGAGGAGGAGGAGGAAGAGGAGGAGGAGGAGGAAGCGAAGGAATAGATAGAGGAAGAAGTAGATGAATAGGAAGAGGACGTGGAGGAAGTGGAGGAGAAGAAGGAGGAGGAAGTGGAGGAATAGGAGGAGGAGGAGGAGGAGGAGGAAGTGGAGGAATAGGAGGAGGAGAGGAAGAGGAGGAGGAGAAGGAGGAGGACGGAGAGGAGGAAGTGGAAGAATAGGAGGAGGGGGAAGAGGAGGAGGTGGGGAGAAGAAAGTGGAGGAATAGGAGGAGGAGGAGGAGGAGGAGGAGGAAGTGGAGGAATAGGTGGAGGAAGAAACGGAGGAATAGGCGGAGGAAGTGGAGGAGGAAGAGGATGCGGAGGAATAGGTGGAGGAGTAAGAGGAGGAGGAGGAGGAGGAAATGGAGGAATAGGAGGAGGAAGTGGAGGAGAAGTAGGATTGGGGCCAGCAGAGGGGGGAGAGGGTGACGGAGGAGGAGGCTATGGAGGAAGATGGAAGAGAGAGGATGGAAGGGGTAGGAGGGGGGGGGGGCGTGAAGGGAGCAGTGGTAAGGGGGAGAAGGAGAAGGGCACGAGAGGGAGGGGACGAGGAACTAACGGAGGTAAGGGGGGGGGGGGGTGAGTCTGGGAGGAGACGGGATGGAACAGGAGAAGAGATAGAAGATAAAATAGACGAGGAAGAGGTAGAGGAGGAAGAGGAAGAGGTGGAAGCGTGGATAAAAGAAGAAGGATATTGTTCGAAAGAAGAAGGACGTGTAGGAAGAGAAGAAAAGAAGACACAGGTGGAGAAAGATAAGAAGGAAGAGGAAAGAAAGATTACGAAGAAGAGAAAAAAGAAGGAAATACACGGAGAAAACAAAAATCAAGAAAAAGGAAAATGAAGAAAACGAAAGAACAAACACGAAGAAAAAAAAAGAGATACAAGGAGAACAAGAAAAAAGGAAGAAAAGGAAAAAGACGAAGACGAAGAAGGAGAAGACACAAGAAGAGCAAAATAAAGTTAGAGAAGGAAATGAAGGAGAACAAGTGAGAACGAGTCAAGGCGGACGCAGACTGTTCCTCGGGAGAGAATCACAAAGCGAAAGTGTTCCAAAAACATTGTATAATCCCTTTGAAGATACGAATCTCTCCAGACCTCGGGAGTAACCCCTACCCCCCAACCCCCCACCATTCTGTCTCTCTCTCTTTCTCGCTCTCTATATCTCTCTCTCTTTCTTTCTTTATTTCTCTTTTTTTTTTCTCTCTCTTTTTCTTTCTTTATCTCTCTCTCTCTCTCTATCTATTTCTCTCTCTCTATCTATCTATCTATTTCTCTCTCTCTCTCTCTCTCTCTCTCTCTCTCTCTCTCTCTCTCTCTCTCTCTCTCTCTATATATATATATATATATATATATATATATATATATATCTTTCTATCTAACTATCACCCTCTATCTCTTTCTTTCTCTTTTTTCTTCTCGCTCTCTCTCTCTCTATCTATCTATCTATCTATATATCTATCAATTTATCAATCTCTCCACCCTTTGAATGATCAACCCCGAACGAAATAAAAGACAAAAAAAAAAAAAAAAAACAGAAAGAAAAAAAAAGAAAGAAAAAATCTTCACAAAAGACCTCCTCAACTTTGGAAATAAAACGAAACGTCTTTGATTTAACGTGATCAAGGAGGGCCATTGTTCCTTAACTTTGCGGAAATTGAAAGAGAAAGAGTTGGGAGTCTGAGAATCTGGGATGAGATATGATGCCTGTCGTTTCTCCCTCGGGATGAAATGGAGGTCGGCTGCATAGGCGCTCGTTGTTTCTTTCTTTCGGATTTTTAATTTTTTTTTCTTTTCTTTCCCTCTTTCTTATTCTTGATGCTTTGTTTTCTTTCTTTACTTTTTTTCTTTTTCTTTTTTTTCTTTTTTTCTGTTTGTCTTCTTTCTTTCTGGTTTTCTTTTTTTTATTTCTATCTTTCTTTTTTTCTTTCTCTTTCTTTCTTTATCTCTCTCACTCTCTCTCACTCGCTCGCTTGATAATTTCGCGCCCGTGTGTGTGTGAAAAGAAGAGGCAAGAGAGAGAAAGAGAGAGTGAGAAGAGAAGAGAAGAGAAGAGAAAAAATAACAAAAGAAATACACTGAAACGGGAGACAGAAGCAAAGGCCAAAAGACGAACAATGCATTCATTCATGCTGTATACATCTGCATCCTAACACACCTAAAATAATAAAAAACTTAATCAACAATAAATATAACAACATTAACAAGAATTGTAACAACATTATTAATAGATAAAACAGCAAATGCATTCAAAACACAGATACAACAAAAACAGCAACAATTGCAACAAACAACAATGAGCAACAACAACAACCGAAAACAACTTAAAAAAAATATGAGGACGAGACCTTTTCTTCCTCATAATCGTCTTGCAAGAAACTTGACACTTGCAAGCGTGTTGATAAGCCTCTGTTGCAGGCGTGAATGTTGACCCCCTGCGGTTGCAATTTCTCTCGTGTTGTTATCATCATTATTGTCTTGTTTTTTTATATTGCTCGACCTTTATCTTTTTTTTCAATTTTCATTTTTTCTTCTCTCTCTCTCAGATTCTCTCTCTTTCTCTCTCATTTTCTGTCTCCCTCTCTCTCTCTCTCTCTATCATTTTCTGTCTCCCTCTCTCAGATTCTCTCTCTCTATATATATATATATATCATTTTCTGTCTCCCTCTCTGTTTCTCTCTCTCTCTCTCTCTTTGACGATTTGCATATCAAAGTTTTACTTTCATTTTCTTCTTGTTTCTCCTCAATTCCATCTATCTTTATTTTATCCCTTACTCTTTTTGTATTTCCCCCTTTTTTCTTTTATCCTTTTCTATTCTTTCTTCTTTGTCTTGTTATCCTAGATCCTTGTATTCTCCTTATTTCATCGTTCTTCTGTTGTTTTCGATTTTCTCTTTTTGTTCTCTCTCTCATTCTCCCTCTTTCCCTGTTTTGTTCTATTTTAATGTTATTCACTCTTCTTCACATTTTGTTATCCATCTCTATCCCTTTGTCCTTATTCTATCGCTGCACCTGGCCCCTCTCCCCTGTCACTCTCAGTTCCTTGACTTTATTGCAATATTGCTAATTACTGTAATTATTGAACCACAGATTCCAATTAAGCAACGTTTAAGTTTTTCGTATTAATATTTTTTTTATTGCTCGGTTTAACTCCATTATCTTGTTTTCATTTCTAATAATATTGTTGTTGGATGCATTGTTATAGCAACCATTATTGTTGTTGATATCATTATTAATCTAATAATCATCTTCATTATTATCATCCTTCTTTTTCTTCTTCTATCAGTTGTTGTTTTTTTTGTCTTTATTATTATCACCATTATCATCACAATACTTACTATTATCGAATATTGCCATCATCATCATTACTCTTATACTCATCCTTCCACCCATCATTATCACTATTATTATTATTATCATTGGTGTCATTATCAGTTTCATTTCTTCAACACGTAAAATACTCTTATAAAAACAATTTTCTAAGTAATTGTATAAGTCAGGAAGTTATACATTATGCATTGAATAATAGCAACATAAAGTAGAATGAATAAAGAAAATCAATAGATAAAAATAACATTCAAGAAAGCAATATAACCCAACCATGCATTACGTAAGACAATGAAATGCAACAGAGGATTCGACCAGTGGTTTCATAATGCTTCGAATCCCGCAGAACTGAAAACGGTTATTTCACCCTCTCTTTGATAACAAATGTATGCAAATGACCCCTTCCATATTAAACGGATTATCACGATCTGCATTCTCTCTCTCGGTCTCACATTGAACAGTTTTGATTGTCTCTCTGAACAGTGAATATCTCTCGAAACTTTAAGATCTTGTGGTTCGTGTTTCGGTGTTTCGAACTGAGGCCAATGAGTGAGTCTTTGGGTTTTGTTGTTTCTCATTTGATTATTTCTTTTATCTGACGTGACTTGAAATTATTATTCTTGTTTTTATCACCGTTATTAATATCATCATCTTCATCGATATATGTATCATCATTATCATCACCATCATAGTCATTATCGTTGTTATGATGAAAACCATAAGCATTCATTATTGTCATCATCATCATCATCATTGTTGTCGTTTTTCCTTTTGCTTAGTCATCTTTTTAACTGTTTTTGTTTATTTAATTAATCCGTTCATTAACTCAATGAATATATTTGTCATGTTTCCAGTATATCTCACGGTGTCCTAATCTGTGTCAAGGTTTGATTATTCGATGAATTTCATCACCACAATCATCATCATATGGTTATCATCATCATCATTATTATCATTATTAGTGTTAATAGCAGTACTAGCATTTGTCATACTAGTAACAACAGCTTTAAAGGCAAAAGTATCTGTATTGGTATTAGTGGTGGTAACAGTTGCATTGCAATCAGTTTTCTTGTTGTTACCTTCGGTAGTTAGGTAATAGTAGTATTCCTAATCTTTTCAATCAATATCATAATCATTGTGATCATTATCACTTGAAAATTCGTAAAAAAAAATCTATAATCATACTGATACTATTAATAACATGATATGTTTATGCCAATAACAATAGTACCGATGACAATAATAATGATAACAAGAATCACAATAACAGAATCACATTTATTAACTTACCTCCCCCCCCTCACCCCCGCATATCACCATAACACGATTCCACTCCACATTACAAAAACAGTAGATCTCCGAGTCTTTGTACTAATATGCAAATTACTTCGTGTGTTTATCGCGTACCTTCTCGGGTCACGGAGCAAGGAAGTGTACTTATCTCTCTCTGTTTCTCTCTTTTTTTCTTCTTCTTATTTTATTCGTGA
>BOPN01006631.1:20000-25000 GCA_017312705.2 Penaeus japonicus
TTTTCTATATCGTACGAGAATGATGGCGGACGAAAGACGTTTAAATGGGTAACTGTGACATTTATCATCACGGGTTAATTTTTGGCTGTGCATGCAAATGAGATGATGGGATGAAGAATGGAGATGGTTCAGGAAAAAAATAATGTCTTTTCCGTATGCATTCAGGTCAGGTTGCTACCTTGAGTTTCTAATTCTCTCTCATTTTCTCTCTTCTTTCTCTCCTATTTTTCTTTCTCTCTCTCTCTCTCTCTCTCTCTCTCTCTCTCTCTCTCTCTCTCTCTCTCTCTCTCCTTCTCTCTTCTCTCTCCCCCTCCCTCTCTCTGTATACATTACATAATAAAAAAAAAATAATAAAAAAAATCGAAAATCAAATCAAATCTCTATCTCTTCCTACATTCCTTCACTATTTCGAAACTTCCCGTGAACCATTGTATGAATCTTTTAATAGCTACTATGTCAAGAAATACTTTTTTTTTATATATATCGTGAACATATTCTTCAAAATCAAAATCCCTCCCCATCCCCCATCCCCCCCGATCATTCTCTCTAATTCTCTCTCTCTTTCTCTCCTCTTTTTCTTTCTCTCTCTCTTTCTCTCCTCTTTTTCTTTCTCTCTCTCTTTCTCTCCTCTTTTTCTTTCTCTCTCTCTTTCTCTCCTCTTTTTCTTTCTCTCTCTCTTTCTCTCCTCTTTTTCTTTCTCTCTCTCTTTCTCTCCTCTATTTCTTTCTCTCTCTCTTTCCCTCCTCTTTTTCTTTCCCTCTCTCTTTCTTCCCTCTTTTTCTTTCTCTCCCTCTTTCTTCTTTCTCTCCTCTTTTTCTTTCTCTCTCTCTTTCCCTCTCTCTTTCTTCCCTCTTTTTCTTTCTCTCCTCTTTTTCTTTCTCTCTCTTTCCGTATGCATGTGGGCAGGCGTAGCGAGTGTTCAGTCTGCCGTGGATTATATTTGCAAGTATAAGCATAGTCATGTGTGTGGGATAACATGAAGTCTTTCAAAGATAATTCTTAAGAACATACATCCAGCTTTATTAAGGTGATTCTAGAATGCAGAGAAAGAGAGATATTTCGAAAGAACATACACCTATGTAGACTTTGGATGATTCTGGAACACAATGGAAAAGAGAGGTAATGATTCTTGTCTCGTGATTTTTTTTTTTTTCTTTTTTTTTTTTTTTTTTCTCTCTCTCTCTCTTTCTTTCTCTCTCTCTCTCTCTTTCTCTATTTTCTCTTTCTCTTTCTCTTTCTTTCTTTCTTTCTCTTTCTCTCTCTCTTTCTTACTCTCTCTCTCTCTTTTCTTTCTTTCTCTCTCTTTTTCTTTCTCTCTCTATATATTCTCTCTCTCTTTCTCTTTGTCTTTCTCTTTCTTTCTTTCTCTCTCTCTCTCTCTCTCTCTCTCTCTCTCTCTCCTCCTCTCTCTCTTTCCTTCCCTCTCTCTTTCTCTATCTCTCTATTCAAACTGATGAAATGACGCCTTCTCTCTCTCTCTCTCTCTCTCTTTCTCTTCCCGCCCCTCTCTCTCTCTAATCAAAAATATGAAATAACGCCTTTCAACATATCAAATTTTAACGCTAAAATTATCATAAATCTCCATAAACTTCATCTCCTTCCTAAGAAAAAGGTTAATAACATCTTGGATTTAATTGAATTTAGGCCCAGAGAGTAAATTGGTTTGAATTGATTAAGTTCAGTTTCATAATGAATGCAAGCTCTGCCCAGGGTCAGCCTCTACAAGGTGATGAAAAGACGATGATCGTGGTTATGAATATATGTGTGTATGTGTGTGCATATATTTGTATATATATATATATATATATATATATATATATATATATATATATATATATACATATATATAACAATTTATATATATATACATATACATATATAAATACATATATATAACAATGTATATATATATACATATATACATACATACATATAACAATATATATATACATACATATATATATATATATATATATATATATATATATATATATATATATATATATATATATATATATATATATGGCGAATAAACACAACAATAGATTTCAATAAATCTATTTTGTGTATAGTGGTTTATCTGCCACACACACACACACACACACACACACACACACACACACACACACACACACACACACACACACACACACACATATATATATATATATATATATATATATATATATATATATATATATATATACATACAGAGAGTGAGAGAACCAATGATATATATACCAGTATAAACCAATATATAAAGATAAACCATAAACAAAAACAAACAAGCAGAAAATAAGAACATTCTCCCAACAGCAAAGAAAAAAGACACTCCCACAGAAGGAGATAATTGCAAAAAGCTTCCCTTCATGAACGCCAATTTTACCAGCTGACTGTGATTGGCTGACCACGCTGGGGAAATGGGCACAGTAGGAGATGGAAGTAGGCTGAAGGGGAAGGGGAGAAGGATTAAGGGTGAAGGATAGAGGGTGAGAAGAGGGGAAGGGTGAAGGATAGAGGGCAAGAAGAAGGGAAGGGGAAAAGAATGAAGGGTGAAGGATAGAGGGCAAGAAGAAGGGAAGGGGAAAAGAATGAAGGGTGAAGGATAGAGGGCAAGAAGAAGGGAAGGGGAAAAGAATGAAGGGTGAAGGATAGAGGGCAAGAAGAAGGGAAGGGGAAAAGAATGAAGGGTGAAAGATAGAAAGGCGAGAAGAGGGGAAGGGAGAAAAGGAAGGGGAAAGAATGAAGGGTGAAGGATAGAGAGGCAAGAGGAGGGGAAGGGAGAAAAGGAAGAGGAAAGGGGTGAAGGATAGAGAGGCGAGAGGAGAGGAAGGGAGGAGGAGAAACGAGTGAACAGGAGAGAGATTAGCGATCACTGATAAACTTACGATAGTTAAAGCATTTTCTGTGGTATCATCACTGCGATTATCATAGCTACTATTATCATCATAATTGTTATCTCTATCATCGTTGTTATTGTCATTTTGTCATCACCATTATCATTAAATTTAGCATTATCACCACCATCACCATTAACATTGTTATCATCATCATAACTGATATCATGATCTTCATTATCATTACCATCATCACCCTCACCATCACCATCATCATAAAAAAAAATAAGATGCAAGAATGGGAGAGGGGAGGATAGAAGGGGAGGGGAGATGGAAGAGGGAAAATGGAGGAAAGGAGAGAAGGCGGGGAGGGTAAGAAGAAGAAGAGGAAGAGGGGCAGAAGAGGATGAAAAAAATAGAGAGAGAGAAAAAAAACAAGGATTGGTGGGGGATTAGGTGGGGGGGGGTGGAGGGATGGAGTGATGGAGGGAGAGGGGAGGGTAGGGGGAAGTGGGAGAGAAATGGTGAAGGGAAATATGGGAAGAGATCAAGTGAAGGAGGGAGGTAGAGGGGGAGGGGGGGGAAGCGGGAAGGGAGAGGAGATGAAAAGGGAGAGGGAGGGGAAGAAGAGGAGAGGAAGAGAAGAGGGAGGAAAGGAGAAGAGGTGGAAAGGGCAAGTGGAGGAAGAGGGAGGGGGAGACGAAAAAGAAGAAAAAGAAGAGGAAAGGCCAGAAGAAAAAGGAGAAGCAAGGGAATAAGAATGATAAGAAGAGGGATGAAGATGAAACAGAAGTAGAAGAAAAAGAAGTAAAATACGACGAAGAAAAAGCGACGACGACGACGACGAAGAAGAAGAAGAAGAGGAAGAAGAAGAAGAAGAAGAAGAAGAAGAAGAAGAGAGAGAGAGAGAGAGAGAGAGAGAGAGAGAGAAATTCAGACACTCAAAGAAACAATAATCCATAATGAATATATATACACACACACACACACACACAAAAAAAAAACATTATCGATACACCAGAAAAACAGAAAAACGAAAAAGAGAGAAAAAAAAAAACTTTCGAAAGACTATAAGAAATATGGCACACACCGAGATAACGAGACATGCTAATGCCACAAACGGTATTTTGGTTCGACGAAACGACAATAAAATTCAAATAAAAAAGCTCCTAGTTTTACTCCTATGGTAAACGCGACATATGGTTTCCTTTTAAAGAAAAATCTAACTAAGGGAATGTCGATTATTCTTCCTAGCAGGTGGTTCGTCTACTCTCTTTTTTTTCTTCTTTTTCTTCTTCTTCTTATTATTATGATTTCTCTCCTTTTTTTTCTTCTTCTTCTTCGTCTCCTTCTTCTTCTTCTTCATCTTCGTCTCCTTGTTCTTCTTCTTCTTTTTCGTCTCATTCTTCTTCTTCTTCTTCGTCGTCTCCTTCTTTTTCTTCGTCTCCTTCTTCTTCTTCTTCTTCTTTTTCTTCTTCGTCTCCTTCTTCTTCTTCTTCGTCTCCTTCTTCTTCTTCTTCGCCTCCTTCTTCTTCTTCTTGTCGTCTTTTTGTTATTGTGTTTATACTGGTCCTTGTACTTTTTTCTTCACTTTCCTTTTCCTCTCTTTTCTTCTTCTTCCTCTTCTGTGTTCTTCTTCATTCCTCTTTTTTCCTTAATTTTTATCATTTTTTTCCTCTTCTCTCATTCTCTTTTTTCCGTCCTTCTTCTCCTTTTCTTCTTCCTCCTCCTTCTCTTCCTTCTTCTTCCTCTTTCCTTCTCTTCACTCTCTTCTTTTCTCTCTCTTCCTCATCCTTTTCTTCCTCTTCTCTCCCCCCTCTTCCTTTATTTCCTTTCCTCTCCCTCCCTTTCTTCCCCTTATCTCCTCATATTCTTTTCCTTTTCATCTCTCCATTTCATCCATTCACCATCTTTCTCCTTTTTTTCTGACATCTCCTTCTTTTTTTCTCTTCCTTTATTTCTCTTCTTATTTTCTCCCTTTCTTAGTCCATTAGAATATCAAAGTACCACTTAATTCAACAGGCTGCAATAACGCATGTAAATGTATACAGTGAGTGTGTCTTCATACCTCTGTCTATCAGTCTGTCTGTCTGCTTCTCTCTCACGATTTCTCTCTCTCTCTCTCGCTCTTTTCTCTCTGTCTTGCTCTCTCGCTCTCTCTCT
>BOPN01006631.1:27500-30000 GCA_017312705.2 Penaeus japonicus
AGAGAGAGAGAGAGAGAGAGAGAGAGAGAGAGAGAGAGAGAGAGAGAGAGAGAGAGAGAGAGAGAGAGAGAGAGAAGAGAGAGAGAGAGAGAGAGAGAGAGAGAGAGAGAGAGAGAGAGAGAGAGAGAGAGAGAGAGAGAGAGAGAGAGAGAAAGAGAGAGAGAGAAAGAGAGAGAGAAAGAGAAGGAGAAAGAGAAGGAGATGGTGTCGGGAGGAGAGAGAGAGAGAGAGAGAGAGAGAGAGAGAGAGAGAGAGAGAGAAAGAGAGAGAGAGAAAGAGAGAAAGAGAGAGAGTAAGAGTACTATCTGTCAGCACGATTTCTCGGCAATCACTATCATTATATTACCTACCACGACTCTTTTTTGCATCGTATTATGTTTTTATCTTTTTATTCCTCACAATAACAATTCATCATTGCGGATCGATACAAGCCATTATCATCTGCAACGTGACTGATGGAACACTTTTTTCGAACAACATATATATCATCTATGAATCATACAAGCAGAACATACAGACTAACAATCATGCAAACACTCATCATAGTATGCAATGAGCATAGATGGAAGTGATAGAAGATAGTGATTGAAGTGATAATAGTGACAGTAATGTGAAGAGCAAAAGCAAAAGAATAGTTGTTAGTAATAATGATGATGATGATAAAAATGATGATGATGGCGAAAATAATTATAATGAGGATAATAGGAGTGATAAAGATGATGATAATGAAAAAAAAAGGAAGAGAAAGGGGAATGATCAAATGAAAGACACAAAGAAACAAAGAAACTCATAAAAGTCAAAACCATGTCATGAACAATAGATAGAAAAGAGAGAGAGAGAGAGAGAGAGGGAAATAAATAGAAAACTGGAGTAATCAGATAAATGAATAAAAAAGTAGATAGATAGATAGATAAATTAATAAAATGAGTAGATAGATAGGTGAATAAAAAAGCTTGACAGATAGATAGATTTCTAGAAGAATGCAATAAATGAGAAAATGGATAAATAGATAAACAGATCAATGAATAAAAAAAAATAGTAGATAGATATATAGGGGAATCAGTAAATGAATCAATTAGCAAATTAAATAGACATAAAAATAAGGAGAAGAAGAGCATGTGGGACACGAAAAGTATTTTAGTTTCATCGTGATTATCATTTTCATCTATTTTTTCTCGTTATCATCCTTTTTTTAGTTTTTTATTTCTTATCTTCGAACTGAATGACAAAAGAAGAGAGCGAGAAAAAAAAAGAATAAAAAAGAAAACAAAGCAGAACAAAAGTCAGTCGTCGATAAAACAAAAAACAAACAAACAAAAAAAACAACTAAAAGAATAGGGGTAAAGAGGGGAATAATGATAATGATAAGAAGAAGCAAGGGGATGGAAAAGAAATAGGAACCACCTGGCGCACAGACATCAAGTAATTTTTTTTTCTTAAGTGGGTGGCGGAGGAGGAGGAGGAGGTAGAGGAGGAGGAGGAGGGTGAGGTGATGGAGGAGGTGGGGGAGGAGGAGGGGGAGGGGTAGGGGGAGGAGGAGAAGGAAGAGAAAGAGGAGAAGCAAGGGGAGGTGGTAGTGGAGGTGGAGAAGGAGGAGCAGGAGGAAAAGGAGAAGGAGAAGGAGAAGGAGAAGAAGATGAAGCAGACGGAGTGAAGAAGAAGAAGAAGAAGGTGAAGAAGCTAAAAAAAGATAATAAGAAAGTGAAAAAGAAAGCGAAGAATGAAGAAAATTAAAATAAGAAGAAAATAGATTATGAAAATAAGAAGCGAGACCCATCTGACGCAGGAAGAAGAGGAAGGAGAAAAATATGAAAAGGAAGAAGAGAAAAAGGAAAAACGAAGATACAGTATGAAGAAGAAAGATGAAAATGTAGAAAAAAGGGCGAAGAAGATGAAGATGGAGGAAGAGACGGAGAATAAGAGAAGGAAGAAAAATGATAAGAGAAAATCGAGAGGAAAGAAAGAAAAGAGAATGAAAATGAGAAGAAAGAGAAAAATATAAAAAAAGAGAAAAATATACAAGAAAATAAAAATAAGATATGATACGAAAACAACAACAACAAAGAAATAACACAAATCATAAAGACAAGAACAACAAAAAACAAACACCAACAACAAACGCTCCTTACCATCTGGCGCGCCGACCTCGAGCAAAAATTTCCCGCGCAAAGCAAAATCGAAACTCAGTGACCGCGAGTATAAATTACGACACTGATTTACCTCTCTAATGACCGGTTCTTTCACTGATTAAAGGGATCGTAACTCTGATTAATTATCGCTTCCCTGTTGTTATGTACTTTTGGGGTTTTAAAAGAGACACCGGCAGCTTCTCAGCAGCTTAGATGTGCCATGTATAAAGATGGGTTTTTCCCGCCTTTTTTGAACTAGGATTTTCCCCTCAGCGTGAAGTGCATTTATTTATAGGCTCGTTTCCCCTGTCGTTGTGATTAACTCTCTGTAATTTGGAGAGTTCTTGCACTTCTATTTTTTATATGCTTTT
>BOPN01006631.1:35000-50000 GCA_017312705.2 Penaeus japonicus
CATATTGAACAAGCCAATTAATAAATTGACAAAGTATTAACGTAGTTAAAAAAAAAAAAAAAAAAAAAAAAAAAAACATGAATATATGCACAAAATAAAGTTAAACTAGGCCATGAACTTTGCCAGTAGAAATGCAACAACCCTAAAACTTTTCAATTCTCTAATACAAAAAATACAAGAATCTCGTAGCCACTCGACTTGATTTGTGTATCAAAAATTATTACAAACAGGAGTAACATCAAGTAACAAGCAACATCAACACCTGATTGAAAACCCAGATACACAGAAAGAAAGAGAATATTTCTTTCTTTTTTTTCAATTGGGAAGAGGAGTAAAATGAAATTAACAGAATCACAAATCAAGTTTCGAATTATCCACTCCGTCTGGAAATTATAGGGTTGTTGGCGAAGAATGAACGAAGAGAACACACTGCTCATTCTTTTCAAAAGGTGAAACTGTATAATTACATGTGTAAACGACCGAGGACCGCGAGGCGTTTGTAGCACAAGTGGAGAATTATCTCATTCTATTTCTGTTATTATCGTTACTATCACTATTACTTTTAATATATTGCTTCTCGTCTGTCATATTTACAAGCGAAACGTTAACACAAAAGCCCTAACCTCAATTTCAAAACTTGCTACTACTATAACTCCTTTAGAAATGACTTTCCCTTCGCTCTAAGAAACCTACGACGCTTAGACACATTTTTCGAATCCGTTCCGAATCCTTTCTCGAAAAAAATACACAATAACCCATAAGGCAATCATGTGTTTCGAAGCTTCAATCAGATGACACAATCCTGAGCATTACAATGGATGAGTACGTTTGCTTTATGCACTTTGAAGGTTTCTGCCATCCTCTGTCAATTGGTGAACGTGAGGACGCTTCAATGCCTTAGGGGAAACGTACTCAAATAATATCGAAAGTATATTATCTCATTTCAGTTACAATAGACCCGTAGACTACTTTGGTGTGTTGTTTATTTATAGAAGCTTCTTTAAATGAGGTACCATTACGTTGTATTATTGTCTTATATTGTTATAGAATCTTAGATTAGTTAAATGCGATCACATACTAATGGATATTTAGTATTAGATATTATGTCAAAAAGTGCAGATTAATGAGAAAAATAACTCGGATTTTATGTCCAAGGAATATGAAAACTTCGTAAAGGAGTATCATTAATCATACCATTTGGAAATTGTCATTGTCTCTCACGGTTTTGCACCAATTTCGTTTCTTAAGAGTAATTTGCCGAGTTCGCAGCATTACGGAATTATAGCGTAAAATGATAAAGTAATTTGTGGACAATCTTGAGTGAATCGAGGAAAATAATGAATGCCAAATTCCTTAAGCGCGGGAGTAGTTAAGGTTGGAGATTTTGAGATCGAAGACGATAGGTCATAGTAAGGTTAGAGAGAAAATGACACAAATACGCTCTCTCTCTCTCTTTCTCTTTCTTTTTGTTTCCTGATACTCTCTCTCTCTTTCCCTTTCTCTCCATTTTTGCTTCCTGATACTCTTTCTCTCTCTCTCTGTCTATCTCTATATCGCTTTCATGTTTGTATTCTATCTACGCACCTATATGTCCACACATCAATTTATTTTTCTCTCTCTCCTCAGCTCTCGTCCTATATCAAACAGACAGACAAAAAAGACAGATATTTTGACAGACAGACAGACAGATAAAGAGGAATATATACAGAGACAGAGAAACAGATAAACATACTAACAAACAGATAGACATCTAGAGACACATAAACACGTAAACAAACTGCAAACAAACAGTAAAAAAAGATCGTAACAAGCACTTTCCTTCTCTCAATTTCCTGCCTGAAGCGCTTACGAGACAACAAGTCTGACAAAAGCACAATCATGAGTTGACTTGCATGAGTACATATCCGTAATGGGTACATATCCGGTTCGCTATTAGCATAAGTTAAAAAAAAGGTGGGGGGTGGGTGAGTGGGAGGAGTTGTGGGAGGTTGATGGGGGTGGGGATTGAGGGATAGGGAGGTTGATGGGGAGGGGATGGGGAAGGATAGTGGGGGGGGGGTAGGAAGGAGGTGATGAGATAGGGTAGGAGGGAATGGGAAAGATAGAGTGGATGGGGTACGAGATAGTAAGAGGATAGGGGGAGAGGGAGGGGGAAGGGGGGGTAAGATGAGGTAGGGGATGTGATAGGTCGGGGAGGGTGATGTGGGTTGGGTAAGAGGGGGATAGGAGGGAGGGAAGAGGGGGGCAAGAAGGGAAGAGTGGGTATGGAAGTAGCGAGAGAAAGGGATGGGGGAATATGGGTAGAAGAGAAGAGAAGTGAAGGAATAGAGTTGAAGAGAAGGGAAGGAAAGTAAGGGGGTTGAAGAAAAGGGAAAGGGAGGGGGGTTAAAGAGAAGAGATGGGAGAGGCGGGTTAAAGAGAAGAGATGGGAAAGGGTGATTGAAGCGAAGAGAAGGGAGCCTAAGAGTAAAAGAGAAGGGAAGGAAAGGGAGGGAAGTGGGCTTTGAAGAGAACGGTGGGTGGAGAAGGGCAGTAGTGAAGGGACCGAGGGTTGCAAAGAAAAAGTAGTTCTGAAATGATAATGGGAAATTAATGAAAGGTTGGTTATAGAGCGTATGGCAGCCATCAGGTCAAGCAATGCACGTTTTACGATAGTCTCCGTTTCAACTCGAAATGCGGGTTGAAATAACTGTTTTGCGTGTGAGGGCTATGGAAAGTAGTCGGACATGAGTGTTTCAGGTTTTTGACGGTTAGTGGAGTGACTGTGAAAAGTGGGAGAGAATAGAAATGGTAGGAGTGGAAGGGGAATGGAAGGGAGGGAGGAGGGAGGGATGGATGGGGGGAGGGAGGGGGGAGGAAGGAGGAAGGAGGAAGGAGGGAGGGAAAGAGGGAAGGAGGGAAGGGAGGGAAAGAGGGAAGGAGGGAGGTGAGGGAAGAATTGTCGGAAGGAAAGATGAAAGGAAGGAGGGAGTGGAAGGAGAAGAATTTGAGGGTGGAAGGGAGAGAGAGAGAAAGAAAGAAAGAGGGAGGAGGATGAGAAATATGGTTGATAAGATGATAAAGATAGATAGATAGAGAGAGAGAGAGAGAGAAAAGTAAAAAGAAGAACACATATTTAGGGATCTTTAACAGGCAGACATATTTTCAAAGGTTATTGCAGCATAGTTCCTGTTACCACAAGTGCATTGCAAAGAGTCAAGGATAATCAGCGTGAAAGTATGAAATTTGTGTTTGATGGAACGACTGGTAGATGGAGAGAACGAAGAAG
The DNA here is from genome assembly GCA_017312705.2 of Penaeus japonicus. Taxonomy (NCBI): domain Eukaryota; kingdom Metazoa; phylum Arthropoda; class Malacostraca; order Decapoda; family Penaeidae; genus Penaeus; species Penaeus japonicus. Next base: position 38,269 of record BOPN01006631.1, read on the forward strand.
AAGGAGAATAATAAGAAGGAGACGGAGAGGGGGAAAGAGATGAAAAGGGGAGAAGGAGGATAAAGAGAAGGAGAAGGAGGAAAAGAAGAAGAAGGAGAAGGAAAAGGAGAATACGTAGATGGAGACGACAAAGAGAAAGAAAAAGGGGAAAGAGAAGGAGAAAGAGAAGCCGTTGAAGAAGAGGGAGAGGGAGAAGAAGAAGGAGAAGACGTAGAGGAAGAGGGAGAGGAAGAAGGAGGAGTAGAAGGAGAAAAAAAAATGAAAATAAAGATCAACAACAAAAAGATAACACCGATGATGATTCTGATTCAGATGATGCTGATAATGAGGAAGATAAAAAAAAATTGATGAAGGAGAAATTCTCTCTCTCGCTGTCTCTCTTTTTCTTTCTCTCTCTCTCCCTCTCTTTCTTTCTTTCTCTCTCTCTCTCTCTCTCTCCCTCCCTTCCTCTCTCTCTCTCTCTCTCTCTCCCTCCCTCTCTTTATCCCTCTCCCTCTCCCTCTCTCTCTCTCCCTTCCTCCTATCCCTTCATCTTCTCCCTCTCTTTCTTTCAGTGGAAGATGGCCTGGATGAAGGGAGCGACACGAGGGACAAGCAAGATGTCACCTCAACACCGGTGTGTCATGGCCATCACTGCCAGAGAGCTGACGAGAGAGACAGTTCCTTGCAAGTCAGTTGGAGGACTTTTACGGACGAGTTTTGATCAGCCATAGTGGGTTGCCATAGCTACCTTGTCAGTGTGTGCCATTCGTGGGAAATGTATGTGAGGATAGGGGGAACTTTACCCGATTGTACTAAAGACATATTTATAAGGCTTGTTTTTTATACTTGTTTATTATTGTATGATGTATTTTTTAGATATCTAATGTTTATCTGGTAACTCTTATTTGTATAGGTGATGTGAGCCTGTGATGGGACTGCTTGAGGGGTTAGTTAGAATGATGGGTAACTTTATATCAATAAACATTCAATCAGTCAGTCAGTCAATCTCTATCTTTATTCATCTGTGTGTCTGATTATCTGTCTTATCCCCTTTATACTATCTGACTCTCTCTCTCTCTCTCTCTTATTACCTTTCTCTGTCTCATTCTCTCTCTGTCTCTGTCTCTCTGTCTTTCTCTCTCTCTTCTCCCTTTCCCTGTCTCTCTCTCTTTCTCCCTCTTTCTTCTTTCTTTCTATCTCTCTCTCTTTTCCCTTCCTCTGACTCTCATTCTCTCTCTCTCTCTCTGTATATACATACATACACACACACACACACACACATATATATATATATATATATATATATATATATATATATATATATATATATATATATATATATCTATATTTTTTTCTCCCATTCTCACTCTCTCTCTCTCCCTCTTACTTTTGATTATGCATGCAACATTTATCAAACAAACACTTTAAATTGATACACCACATGAATATAGACTGCATGACTAAGATGTGCAAATCATGCAATAAATTTAAGAACAGACAGGTCTTTTTAATTTTTTTTCTTGTTGTATATCAGAAATCCACAAGCGCGCGTTCAGTATACCCATATCTATCTATATCTATCTATCTATATAATTATTTATATATATATACATACATGCACACACATATGTGGGGGGCATGAGTGTATTCGTGTGTGTGTGTATGTATGTATATATATATATATATATATATATATATATATATATATATATATATATATGTATATATATTTATATATATATATATATATATATATATATATATATATATATATATATATATATATATATTATATATATATCCTATTATGAATATATTCATCTATTTATTAAGAAGTTTGCACAGCTCTCTCTTCACAAACTTTACTGTGAAACTTTGTTCTGTCAGACATGAGGTATTCCCTGCCCTTATAAGCAGTTGTTGATACTGGTTGGGGATATTTTACGTTTCTATCTCCTCTCTCTCTCTCTCTCTTTATGTCTATTTCTCTTTAATTTTTTCGCATTCTCTCTCTCTGTTACTTTCTCCTTTCTCTCTTTCTCTATCTCTATGTCTATTTCTCTTTAAATTTTCGCATTCTCTCTCTCTGTTACTTTATCCTTTCTTTCTCTCTCTATCTCTCTCTCTCTCTCTTTATGTCTATTTCTCTTTAAAATTTTCGCACTCTCTCTCTGTTACTTTCTCCTTTCTCTCTCTCTCACTCACTCTTTCTCTCTCTCTCTCTCTATTCATCTCGCCGTATCCTACACACTCATATTCCCTCTTTCTTTATCCCTCCTTTTATAAATCCAAGTTGAAGTTATCCTCCCCTCTACTCCCTACCCCTACCCCTACAACCCGTACCCCTTCCAGGTAGTCACAACAAACCCATCTGTCCGAACAGCCCCCCCCCCCTCCACCCCCCATATCATCCGCCAACGCACGATCTCCTTTCTCAACCTCTTGACAATGGACGCACAGCCGAGGTCAAAGGTCACTGAGTCTCTTCCCCTCCCCCTCGCCCATGCCCCTCTCCCTCCTCCTCGTCCCCCCCTCATCCCACTTCTTCTATCCTTTTGCTAAGACACGTAATCCTCTCCCCTCTCCCCATCCCCCTCCCCCGTTCACTATTCAGCCCCCCTCCCTCCCTCCCCCCTCTCTCCCTTACTGCCTATTTGACTAAGATATACTAAGAATCGCTCTCAATAGAGGTCACGAGATCGGAGGTCAGGTCAGGTTATTGTCTCCCTCTTTTTTTTATCTATTGAAAGACTTGGGATGATAAGACATTTTTTTTTCTAAATATCTATCAGATTATGTTTATCTTTGAATTACTTTGAAAGTGAGTACTATTCTTTGTTTGTATCTCTTTAAGACTATATATCTGTTTGAAAGACTGAAAAATAAGGTAGTTTTTTCTCTTAATCTATTCTTTTATATCTCATATTTTTAAGGATAGATAGATTATTAATTTGAAAATCCATTAACCACTTGTATTAATGAAGACATTAGGATTAAATGCAAAAAAACAATACCTATTTAAAACTTTCTTTCCTCGGTGCTCCCCCCCCCCCGCTCATAAATACACCCCCTACCCCCCACTTCCTATAAGAGAGGTCAAGTCACTATACGTTCTGCACTCAAGTCACTTCACTGGGTCTTCATCATGCGGCGGCGAGGTCAAAGGTCACAGGAAGAAGCGCTGGCGATTTGAATGTTTTTTTCGTTTTCTGGCGTTGATTTATTTGCTTAAATATCTGTTTGTTTGATTATATCTTTTCCGTTTTGTCTCTGTCTATCTGTCGCACCCCCCCCCCCCCTTTCTCTCTCTCTCACATTTTCTATCTATCTCTCTTTCTCTTTATTTGATTTATGTCTTTCTTTTTATCTATATTCTCTCTCTCTCCCTTATTCCTCTCGAGTTTCATTTATCTATCTTTTCATTCATATACAATACACATGCCTTTCTCATTCTTATGAAACCTTCCAATCTCTCGCAAGAAGTTAGCGAAAACAAAAGACGAACATGATGTTGCAAGCCTTTAAGTTTCCGAATTAAAGTTTTCTTATTAAGCTTTCTTTTTCCACTAAGCTTGAGGGAGAGAGAAGCGCACAACCGCATGCCAAATTTAGTGGGAAAATGGAGTTCTTGCAAAGTGCGTTAGAAAGAAAAAAATATCTCGAGTAATTTCTGCAATATTGTGCTGTATATGTGACTATTGCAAGGAATGGGGCGTGGGCGTGGGTTGGAGGGTAAGGGGTTGGGTAGAGGGGGGTAGGGTGGGTGGGAGGGAGTTAGGTGGGTTGAAGGTGTAGTTAGATTTTCATTTTAGTTTTGCTATTGGTATTTGAATAAACGATTATATATGTATCCTAAAATTGATTAACATACAGCAAATAAGATCTAATACATGTGTTAATGTGCTGTTGTAGGTAATTATGAGACCATTAGTCTAAATAACCACCAGTTAACGAGTATTTGAAAATTTCCAACACTTAATATTCCAGTTAATAAGACAACTTGAGTATCATTCTTCTAATCTTACTATCATTCCCGATATATCAAACTTCCGACAACTTCTGTCACTATACCATACAAAATTATCTAATATGTTATATACTCTATTATACCAGCTTATATAACCATCTTCGGTTCTCAGTTATCACACTATCAATTACAGTATCACAGCTGATATATTAAGCTTTTGTAATAATACTTTTCACAAAAGTAACACTGCTGTATCCCAAATTATATAATCAGTCACCATACTCATACGTAGAACCTGTTTTAACCATTCGTTCATCCCAGCTCAAAAACTAATTCAAAAACAAACGCTAAACCCCCCAACTAGTTAGTAACCATATATCTCTAATAATCTAAATCACCCCAGCTCAAAAACTAATTAAAAAACACACTAAATACCCCAACTAGTTAGTAACTAGTTAGTAACTATATATCTCTTGTAATCTAAATCATCCCAAATCAAAAACACACGCTAAACCCCCAACTAATTAGTAACCAGTTAGTAACTATATATCTCTTACAATCTAAATCATCCCAGCTCAAAAAAACTAATTCAAAACATACGCTCAACACCCAAAGAATCGTTGGAACTACCTCCTCCCACTAACAATCGTACTACCAATCATAAACAACCCATCTGTTTCGAACCACCTCGTGTAACCACATCTCTCTCTCGATCTCAATAGCGCCCAGCTGATACCCACTCTATCACATCGGCCGTGGTTCCTGTACCGAGAAAGGAGAGGGACACGAGGAAGCTATCGTAAATCAGTTACATAAAGGAACTTGTCGAGATATGGAGACAACCAGTAGGGAACAAAGACAGCCTTGGGAAGACGCTGTTCCCTTCTTGGCACTGAGGAACTGAAGAAAATGTCTTTTGGGTGTGTCTGGCGGGCTCGAGAAGCGGCAAAAATAAATATAAAGTAAAATGATAGTGATGATAATGTTAATTTCAATAATGATAATGGATAATGGTATTGATAAAAAGTAATGATAATTGTAATGATAATTATGATATCAATAAGATTGATAATGATAACCATAATGATTGTAATAATAGTAAAACAACAATAATGATAATGGCAATGAAGATAATGATAGTAATAACAACAGCAACACCAAAAACAAAAATAATGATAATGACAATAATAAGGATAATAATGGTAATGATAATGATACAGATGATAATGATGATAAGGACGATAGTAATATTGATGATAGTTATAATGATAATCATAATGTCGATTATGTTAAATATGATCTAATAATCATATAATGATTACGATAATGATAACACAAATAATAGCAATAATAATGATACTGATGGCGATAATACGAATCATAATAATAAGACAAAGGAGAAGAAGAAAAGAAGACAATGAACACGAGGAAGATGACAACCAAGAACAAGAATAGCAACGATTGAATAATCACCCCCAAACATTTCCAACATAGCCGAGTCACCCCTCAAAAAACACAAGCCAACCCACATAGGAAGACACATCAACATACCCGCACGTGTCTCGCTCCCTGTCACTCAAAAAGAGTGAAAAATGTTAACTAGCTTTACCTTCAGGCAAGAGGGAACTAGGGTGCCTTAGGGAGCATATGGGGTAAGAAGGAAGTTCGTGTTTTGTGAGGGAGGGAAAGAGAAGGCTAGGAAGGGTGTGATCGAGTGATAGTGCTTTCATGTAAGTCATTGTTTAAGCATATGCAAGCAGCGCGACACATGAGTGTACATACATATCTTCCCACACACCACTATATGGTGATATGTATATTCATGTGTATGTACATCTATATATTTGTATATAGATTTACAATATGCTTCTGTATGTGTATATATATATATATATATATATATATATATATATATATATATATATATATATATATATATATATATATATATATATATATATACATATGTATATACATATATATGTATATATATACATATTGCATTTTGGTGATGTTTATATGTATATATGTGTGAGTGTATGCATGTTTGCACGTACACACACATACACACACACATATATATACATATATACATATATATTTGTGTGTGTATATATACATATATATCATATATGTATCTCTCTCTCTCGCTCTCTCTCTCTCTCTCTCTCTCTCTCTCTCTCTCTCTCTCTCTCTCTCTATATATATATATATATATATATATATATATATATATATATATATATGCATATGTATATATATTTATATATATACATATATACATACATATATATGTATATATCTATATATACATACACACAAACGTGTATATATATATATATATATATATATATATATATATATATATATATATATATATATATATATGCATGAATATGAATATATATATATAGATGAAAATATACATACATATACATATACATATATACATACATGGATAAATATACATACATATATATACATGCATATATGTATATATATATATATATATATATATATATATATATATATATATATATATATATATATATACATGCATATATATATGCATATACATATACATATACATATACATATACATATACATATACATATACATACACATACATACATACACATACATACATACAGACACATGCATATGCACGCAATTAGGCGTATTGTACAAGCCAATGGAATGCTAGATACTACTGTTATCTGATTAACGTAATGTGACAGAACACATTACAATATTCCCCGTTATCACTGCACAGCTGACACATGCTTCTTTAATTATCTCGGCCTACTGCAATCAGCTGTTATCAGTATATTCATTGACAATTATTTCCGCGATTTACAAATAATTGTTAGTATTTTGATAAGGCTGAGGGAAATGATTAGGATAATTAGAAATGATAATGATATTTATTAGCATCTCTCTCGCTTTCGCTCTTGCTCTCTCTCTCTCGCTCTTGCTCTCTCCCCTTCTCCCTTTCTCTCTCTCTCCTTTTCTCTCTCTCTCTCTCTCTCTCTCTCTCTCTCTCTCTCTCTCTCTCTCTCTCTCTCTCTCTCTCCCTCTCCCTCCCTCCCTCCCTCCCCCTCTCTCTCTCTTTCTCGTTTTCGCTCTCATTCATCATTTCTCTTTCTCTCTCTCTCTCTCTCGCTTGATCGCTCATTATATCTCTCTATCTCTCTTCTCTCTCCCTCTCTCTCTCTCTTTCTCGCTCTCCCTCTCGTTTTCACTCTCTCATTCATCCTCTTTTTTCGCTCTCTCTCTCTCTCTCTCTCTCTCTCTCTCTCTCTCTCTCTCTCTCTCTCTCTCTCTCTCTCTCTCTCCCTCTCCCTCTCCCTCCCTCCCCCCCTCTCTCTCTCGTTTCCATTCTTAGAAGACGGCAGACGGATGTATGGATGGATAGACGGTTGGACGGGTGACGGACAAACGTGTACTATCCGAATTAATATTATCCAATGGAAATAGTCCTGATGGTTACAGCAGCTGGAAAACTAGGTATGATATGATGAGGATGATACACAGCGATAATGGTGATATTCATGATATATTTACATATATATGTGTAAAAGTACATATATATTTAGATATACAAATATATTTAGATATACATATATATGTATATATATGTATATACATGTATATATATATATATATATATATATATATATATATATATATATATAGAGAGAGAGAGAGAGAGAGAGAGAGAGAGAGAGAGAGAGATTTGTAAATATATACATGTTCATATTTATGTATATATACATACATACCCACACACACACACACACTCATATATATATATATATATATATATATATATATATATATATATAGATAGATAGATAGATAGATATAGACAGACAGATAGATAGATAGATATAGACAGACAGATAGATAGATAGATATATAAAGACAGATATATAGATACATGTTCATATATATATATATATATATATATATATATATATATATATATATATATGTATATATATATATATATATATGTATGTATGTATATATATGTATATAGATAGATAGAGAGATACATGTTCATATATGTATATATACCTATATATATATATATATATATATATATATATATATATATATATATATATATATTATATATATTCATCTATTTATATACAAATATATATGTGTGTGTATGTCTGTATACACATGCACAATCACCGATAAAAACGATGAGGTTTACCCACCAACAGTGTAATAGTTGACTCACTCACCTATGGGAGTTCACTCGATCGTTCACTTTCCTCTGTGACGGTAAGTTGCATGGTTTTTGCGATGTGTTTGAACAAGAATGATGATGAGTTGAATTTGCAACAGAATGGTATTCCGTGTGTTGTGATTGCTCTTGATCGCTATTTCAAACAATATCATCATTAGAATAATTCTTTTTGTTACTATTATTGTTGTTGTACTTATGATTATCGTCTTCATCATTGTCATTATTTTTTGTAGTAATATTGCCATTAGTGTTATCAGTATTGTTATCTTTATCATTTTTATCATATATTATCATCATCATTATTGTGATCACCTTTCTTCATCATTACCATGATCAGTGTTATAATGTTATCATCACTATTCATATCATTGTTATTATTGTCATCATCATTATTATCATCATCAGCAACATTTACATCAACGCAATGATCTAGATAGTAATAATAGTAGTCCTAGTAATGATGATAAAGCTAATGATAATAATGCTAATGATGATGATAATGATATTGATGATGAAAATGGTATCAATAATAATGATAATAATGATGAACATCATAATGACAATACTAATACTAATAATAATGATGATAAAAACAACAATAACAACAATAATGATGTTACCACCACTATTAAAAATATATTGACAACTCGCTCCCGTTCCATCTTCATTCGATACCACAGTTCCTTAAATACAAACTTTTTTTCACATGTGCATTTGGATAAAAAAAAAAAAAAAAAAAAAAAAAAAAATCTCCAATTCAGTAGACTTGTTGGTTCATTCAGAAAACTAAACAGCTGTTTTTTTCCCGGTCCTGTCGCTTACTCTAAGGTGTAGCGTGTTTCTACGGAGGATTTGATTTTTTTCATGGATTTATGCTTCTGAAGAGAGAGGGAGGGAGGAGAGCGAGGGAGAGAGTAAGAGAGATACATATAAATATGTACATATATATGTATGTATATATATATATATATATGTATATAATTATAGAGATAAACACACACACACACAGATATATATATATATATATATATATATATATATATATATATATATATATATATATATATATATATATATACATGTACATATATATATGCACACACATTCACACACACACACATATATATGTATACATATATATATATATATATATATATATATATATATATATATATATATATATATATATATATATATATATATATATATATATATATGCATATATATATATATATATGTATATATATATCTATCTATCTATCTATCTATATCTATATCTATATATATATATATATATATATATATATATATATATATATGTAAAGTTAGTGAGAGAGAGAGAGTTAGAGAGATGTGTGTGTGTGTGTGTGTGTGTAATATGTGCGTATCTGTACGTGTGTGTTTGTTTATGTGTGTGTTAGTGTGTATTTTCTTTCAAAGGTGCCAATACTCCAATGGCATTCTTTACATATCACATTCTCATATCTACAGTGTTACGCGGCGCCATTGTGTCTAAAGCAAACAATGCGGTAATTTTTCTTTCGTTTAATCATGAATCATTAAATCGCAATAACCATTTTGAATATTTACACAATGACAAATCTGGCATTGCGGATACACATTATGTTCTTATCGTGTGTATTTATATTTAGATAATTTTTAGTATACTTTCTATTATTCCTTGTTTTTGTTCGTTTGTGTTTATTTCCGACCTAGTTCGTAATTTTAGTTATCGATCTATTTTATTCTTTCTTATGTGTGCTCACCCCCTCTCCCCTCTCATTTTTATTTTTCTCTCTCTCATCAATTTTCTTAATTTCCCATTTGTAATCCCCGTTTTCTCTCCTACTTCCAACGGCCACCGCTAGATGTCCTCCCGCGGCTTCCTTCGCCTTCAGTTCATGGGCATTGGTACAATGCTGATGGGCATGTTGGTGATGGTCTCAGCTTTCCTATTCTTCGACTGCCGTTCGCCTCGGTGTTCGTGGAATAAGAAATTCATCAGTACCATTAGTCTTCTGTGGATCGTCTCTGGTGGTGAGTCTTTGATGAGTAGGATTGAGATACGAGGGACGAGATCTTGAGGAGAAGTTGACGCTAGAATAACCTCGATTTTTTGCCGAGGTTCCTCACTAATGAGTGGCGTTTGGCAATGCTGAAGTGCTTTAGGGGTCATGATTATTGCCTTTTTTTCAACAGATCACAAGGTACTTTCTTAAACGGCACCCCCGACCTAGTCCTCTTCTCGCATAGTGTCCCAAGAGGCACCTTGGTATTCACTGATGAATTTTCCTCTAGACGTTTTTGATATGTTGGTTACACACGTCTTTGACATGATTCAGACGCCTTCGAGTAATGGAATAATGCTTAACCAATAGAATGTCCTTCAGATGAACCAAAAGTGAAGTTTACCCAATCCTTCTCTCCTATTTTTTATCAATTGTACATAGTCCTCGTACACGGTCCTGGAGTACTGGAGTACTGGCAGTATTGGACTCAAAAAACACACGCGAACATTAACAGATCTGAATAAAATTGCCTTGGTCTATTACGGCCCGACACTCTGATACAATAAAAAAACAATGAATAAACATAGAGACACTCCACACATTCATGCAAATACAAAAGCACAAACAAACACTTCAATATTGCCAAGCGCAAATGCTTACTCTTCACGAAAACACTTTTCTTTTGGTACCAGCATATATTCCCTCCACCTACCATACGTAATTGAAAAAAATCACAACTGCAATATATTACGGACACATTTACTCATTACTACTATCATTCACCAGTAACCAACAAACATTTATACAGATTCACTTAAAATGAGTGCTGGGTTAGTGTTGGGTACCTGTGAGTTACAAAGAGCAAGATATTTGGTTGGTTGGTTGCGTAGTGAAAATGTAGATACATACAATATATCGGTAGATAAATAATATATGTATGCATATGTATATATAATTGGATAGATAGATGGAAAGACAAATCAACAGATGGAACAAATCAATATACAGATGAATAAATAGATAGATAGACACAGTTGGATATAAATAGATCAGACTAAAACACGACATCCATAACCCTCTCTCTCTATCCCCTCTTAACCACAGCAAGCATCTTCCTAATCGCTTACATCCTATCGAGAAGAGATGGTAATGGTAGCTACCGCGAAATCCCATCAAGCCAGGTGATCGAAGGTGCCATCAACCCAGTGCCAGGATTGTGCCAGTACCAACAGGATACCAAGGGCCAAATGAAAGACCCTCCTCCCCCTTATTCAAGCCAGGAAAAGCCCCCTCCTTATGGTTCTTCAGTGTGATACAATGTTTGGATGGGTTCGTCTGCCTGTGGCTTTGAATTTGTGAGAGTTTACGCGTGTGTGGGTGTGTTTATGTGTGGGTGTGTTTGTGTGTGTGTGTGCGTGTGCTCGTGTGTGTGTGTAGTTGTGTGTGTATGTGCGTGTGTATGTGTGTTTGTGTGTGTGTATGTTTATGTACGATTGCGTGTGAGTGAATGCT
>BOPN01006632.1:17500-20000 GCA_017312705.2 Penaeus japonicus
ACCAATTACTTCTTACCCAATCTCTGAAGAGAGATGAACACATATTTGTGTTGACACAAGACCGCTAGTATGAGATTATAACAAACTCTCTGTCTTTAACTTTTCTATTACATATTATATATATATATATATATATATATATATATATATATATATATATATATATATATATATATATATATATATATTTACATTTCTATGTGTAGCTCTGTTTACACATGAGAAATTAGAGCTAGTTATAGCATGAGCTAATACTCAGTGGCTGTACAAGCTATAATAATAACTAAAATCTACAAGGATGCTAAGGTATTGTGTTCTTCATAAGCATTTCATCCCGGCCCCCTGTCCTGTGGAAGCTGCACCCCAGTCTTAACTTTTATTTGCAATTTACTAAGGGTGACATACGTTCGATTGCCAACTGACCGAACGTAACAAATAGTGGCATAAATAAGGGTCTGGGTGTTCCTAGTGCAAAATAACTGTTGCAACAAGCCCCGGTCTCCCCTGCGGTAAAGCTGGATTTGCTTGAATTATGCTCTTTAGTTATGGTGATGATAATGATAATCGTTATTAATATAACAACAGCAAAAATGTCAAGGGTTGAAGAATTAGTAGTTGTTATAGTGGTAATAATAGTAACAACAACACATATGCTACTACTACTAACAATGGTAATGAAGATGCAGGTGATAATGATAAAATAATAGTTATAATAATAATGATAGCGGGGATAATGATAGGTAGAGATAAAATAATTGTAATGGTAACAATAACATATCCTTCAACAACGGTTATGAATATCGGTAAAATAAGCAAAGAACTTGATGGGAGACAAAATCAGTACATATTTTTATTAAGTGGATGATGAAATGAATTTGCAAGATACACTATAATTTTAGAATGATTTGTTAATACTTTAGACTTCATATTTAGATAGAAGTTTTGGTATAATGTTTTTATTAGTTATCTTTGACAATCTCTTGTCTTTCGATCGCTCTGTGTTTATGTATGTGTATCTTTTCTTTTCCTTTCTTATTCTCTCTCTCTCTCTCGTTCGCTCTCTGTCTCTCTCTCTCTCTTTCTCCCCCCCCCCTCTCTCTCTCTCTTTCGTTCTCTATCTTTCTCTCTTCCCCCACCCTCTCTCTCTCTCTCTCTCTCTCTCTCTCTCTCTCTCTCTCTCTCTCTCTCTCTCTCTCTCTCTCTCTCTCTCTCTCTCTCTTTTGCTATCTCTCTTTCGCTCTCTCTATCTCTCTCTCTCTCCCCCCCATCTCTCTTTCTCTTCCCTCACCCCACCCAACATCCTCTCTCTCCTTCTCTGTCTCCCATTCCCATCAATTATTTATCGCCCCTCTTCTCTGTCTATCTGGATCTCTCTCTATGTCTCTGTCTGTCTATCCCCCAGCCTCTTTTTCTTTCAGTATCTCTCTCTCTCTCTCTCTCTTTCTCTCTCTCTCTCTCTCTCACTCTCTATCTCTCTTCCCTATTTTCTAACCATGTGCATGTGCGTGTGGACATGCATACATAAGCAAACAAGATTGCCTCCCCGTCAATCCAGTTTCATTTTCATGTTTCATCATCCCTCGAGATAAAAAAAAAAAAAAAATGACTCGACGTTACAGGTTTCCTTAATGCCGTTTGTTTCTTGTAATTTGATATTCCTCTCGTTATCTTTATTCCCTCTTCCTTTTTTTTTTTTCTTAGCGGTCTCCACGGCCCCGCCCTTATGACCTCCTGTGCCTTGCCATTAACAGAAGGAAGTCATTCCTCTAGATAAGAATTAAGACTGAAGAATCCGCTTCTTCCGAAAACAAGACCATTACCATAACAATAACTCGGCGGCCATGTTAACGAGGCCACGCCGGCACATATAACCGGTGTTTGGGTTATGATACAGAGGGGGAAGATGAAGGGACGAGCGAAGAGGGAGCGCCGCGATAGATGATTTATCTTTTAATCTTTTTTTTTTTTTTTTTTTTTTTTCTTTGCGATTTGATTTTTTTTTTTTTTGCGATTTTTTAAATACTGTGTCAGGAAAGGGGGGGGGGGTAAGCAGGAAGGGAGAAGGAAAAGGAAGGTTAGAGAGAGAGCAGGAGAGAGAGAGAGAGAGGCAGGGAGAAGGGGGGGAGACAGACAGATACAGAGATATAGAGAGAGAGACAGATAACCGGAGAAGAGAGGCGAGGAGCAGAGAGAGAGAGAGAGAGATAAATAGAAAAAGAGAATGGTAGACAGAGAGTAGGAAGGGGTAGAGAGACAGACAGAGAGAGGGAGACAGGAGAGAGAGAAAAAAAAATAGAGAGATAGAAGGAAAGAAAGTGAAAAAGAGAGGGAACGAAGTAAGATAGGAGAGAAGTGCATTTGTGTCTATATTTTACTTTGAATGCTTAAACATATTAATGAAAAGCAAAGAACTCTCGCAATCATGTAAACATTTACATAAACATACAAGCACACTAAGCCACGTATTCATGTGTGCGTCCGTATGTATTTCCAAAATATC
>BOPN01006632.1:22500-27500 GCA_017312705.2 Penaeus japonicus
GCGTTCTGGCATAAACTGAGAAGAGAGGAGAGAGGAAGAGAGAGAAACTGAAAACATCCATTGCAAATATTCCCGGTTCGTTTTCCTTTGTCTTTATGAACTGTTCTGAAATGAGACGATGGCAATGGCACGGGAGGCACTGCAAAAAGCTCTGTCCGCTGTCGATGAGCTTACACTACAAACAGAGATTTGCACTGTGAGAGGATTGTTGTTTGGGGAAATATGAATATTGATTGATTACGATAATCATAATGTACATATATACATTTATGTATATGCATATCTATATATGGATTTATATATTTATATTGTAGCGTAACATACTGCCCATCCCCCCCCCCCCCCGTTTCCTTGGATAGTGCGCGCGCGTTCGCGCATGTGTGTGTTTGTGTGTGCGTATATCTGTGTTATGAGTATGTTGCGAGCCTGCATGTACGAATGCGATATCTGTGTCTGTGTGCGTGAACTTGCGTGCATGCGTTCATGCGTGACTAAGGGCGGGGGAGTGGCTGCTGTCGATTTGCCCCCCCCCCCCTCCCCCCAATTGAAATGTACAAATAGGCCTAAGTGCGCTTGCTGACTGTCAGTCATTATTGTTTTTATCTTTTCATTCGTAAATTCCAATTGTTGAGGGAACTTGTTCTCATTTTGTTTTATTTATTTGTATTAATTCTGTATTTCATTTTAATTGTTTAATGTATCGTGTTTTTATTGTTTTAAACCTATTTATTATGTGTTTTATGATTTTGTTTGCGTCATACGTGTGACGTCACGGCCTCCCGCGGCCTTCTTGTACGCGCTTGAAAATATACATTCGTTGTTACACTGTACTTCGGGGCGTTTCTTTTTCCTCATCCTCTGGCAACCATTTTTAAAAAAGGACATTATCACGGGGCCGGCAGGACCAGCTTAGAAACCAGCATAAAGAGAGCAAAGCTAAGTACTGAGCTATACTGGCAGTATTTATTCAAGACAGAAGCTGGACTGTGGAGAATTATACATATATATACATCATCACATATTATATGCAGCCTCGTGGATCCTCTACTTAACTTTATACTCCCTTTTCTACCTTCTACAATTTCCCCTTTCATCTTATCCTCTTACTGAATCTTGCACTGTTTTATGCTAGCCTAGCTTGTTCTTTCTCTTTTAATCTTTCAATAGGATTTTTATCTATTTATTAACTTATTCATATTAAACTTTACACTGAAATATCACGGAATATTCTGCTGAGATATCCCACAGGGTCAGATTCCCCTGGGACCATCCTCATAAGTGGGAATTTGACTTCAGGGGGTGGGTTTACCCTACAGGTGCCCACTGATCTTCATAGGGAGGTACCCTGGTAGGTGGAGCGAAAAAGCCTTCAGCCTCTTTGTGCTTTTCTTTTTTATCTCTGTTTTTCTTTTTTTCTTTTTTATTACAACTTGTTCATGATTCCTTCACCCACACAGAGAGACTCGCAGATACACAGCCGAACAGACACATACGCACATACGCGTATGTGTGTGTGTGTTTATATATATATATATATATATATATATATATATATATATATATATATATATATATATATGTGTGTATATATATATACACATATATATATTTACATATATATAAACACACACACGCACACACACACAAACATATATATATATATATATATATATATATATATATATATATATATATATATATATATATATATATATATATATATATATATACATGTATATATATATATATATATATATATATATATATATATATATATACATATATATACATATATATATATATATATATATATATATATATACATATATATACATATATATATATATATATATATATATATATATATATATATATATATATATATATATATATACATACATATATATATATATATATATATATATATATATATATATATATACATATATATACATATATATATATATATATACATATATATATATATATATATATATATATGTATATATATATATATATTCAAATATGTTGAACATACAAAAAGGAAAAGAGCGAGTAGAAAAAGAAAGAACGAGAAATGAAAAAAATAAAATGAAAAAGGATCCGACATCAGCTGATATTAGAAAAAGATAAGAGCTAAAAATCGCCTTTGTCAAAAAAAAAATATCGCTCTGTCTCCCATCCACCAGTGCAATAATATTGTAATTAATTCCTTGCATGAATGAATGCTCTGTCATAGATATGTTGTTGTTTTTTCAACACATATTTACCTTGAACAGTCGGGAGGAAACGAGACCTGGAATCATACATACGTTGACATATCCTTGTAATGGATAAAGGTCAATAAACAAAGACCAAACCAAAGAATCATATTCCTGGAAATCTATCAGCTGTTGCTAATAACCACCTGTCTAAAAATCACACTGTTTTATTTGATGTCTTTGTAACTTTGTTGTTGACATGGAGCCGAGCCGTAACTTTTTTTCCCTTAGGGATTATCACATGCAAAATGAATAGAAAAAAAGGCGTTCAAAGGGAATGATATTGATGATTGCGTAACCGGTCCTTTCATTTCCTAAGCCTTTTAAGGGATAAATATGTTAATTGTTTGCTACTATTAGTTATACATGAAAATTATATGAAAGATGCAATAAAAAGACAGGAAGAGAGCGGCTATCTGATGTTGCCAGTTTTCAATTTAGTAGCGGCTGAATATTGAACAACGGCGAAAAATTATCTTTGGGTATTTATTATCTAGTTCTATATATTTCAACACCTTATAAATTCACGTAACTTGAATAGATCTTAATAAAAAGAAAAAAATTCCCAGAAAAAAATTAACGTAGCAGCTCCACTATCGCCATTGTTCATTCACATTATAATATTGTGTGTATACATATATATATATATATATATATATATATATATATATATATATATATATATATATATATGTATATATATGTATATATATATATATATATATATATATATATATATATATATATATATATATATATATATTATGTATATATGTATATATATATATATATATATATATATATATATATATATATATATATATATATTTATATTTATATATATATATATATATATATATATATATATATATATATATATATATATACATATATATATACACACATATATATACATATAGACATATATACATATACATATCATGGTAAATAATAACTTCCAGATTCCAAATATATTTCCTCAGAGATAGGGAGACTCAGACAAAACAACAAAAGTCGAACAAACAACAAAGATATAACTAAACAAACAAGAATAAAGTCAAACAACAAAAGAAGAAGAAGGAAAAAACAGCAAACACCAAGGCGAAGTTGGAGGGTCTGAAGACACGAAAAGAACAAACTGACAAATTCTTCATCAACACAATCCCTGAAGGAGGAAGAACAAATGCAACGAGATACACAGTATTTCTATGCAACTCTTTCAATGGATGTGTGTGTGTGTGTGTTGATAGATAGAATGATATATATATAGATAGAACGGTATATTGATAGATAGATAGAATGAGAGAACGATAGATAGACATTCTAATAATTAGATAAATTGTATAAATACTATTGATCACTGTTATTATTATTATCCTTATGATTATCATTATCATTACCGTTATCTTTATCATTACCATCAATTTTATAATCAATATCAGCATCATTGTTACTTTTAATTATCATAATAATTATCCTTTTTGTAATCATCATCATCGTTATTACTATATTATCAGTATTTTTGTTTCATTACTACCTCTATTATTACTATCATTGCTATCATCATGACTTTTATCATCATTATCAGTTTTATCATTACATTTCATCACCATTATTATCATTATTATGTTTTTCGATATTGTTGTTATAATTATTTTTGCTGGTTTTATTGTTTATGTTATTATCATTATCATTATCATTATCATTGTTATTGCTAATGTCTTTATCATTACTGTTTTCATTATTAGTAGTACTATTATTAGCATTATCATTATTATCAGTATCTTTATCATACTCGTTATCATTATCAGCAATATTGCCATCACCATCATTAATATATTTTTTATCATTATCATTGTATCATTATCATTATGTTTTATTATTATCATCTGTATCATTATCATTACCATCCTTATTATTTTTGTTATGATTATCATCATTATCATTATTATTGCATCTTCTCATGATACTACATCCACAATGTTTGTTATATTTATTATTATATTTGCTATTGTATTTATGGTTGTTCTTGTTATCATTACCATCATCACCATTATCAATAACGTTATCATTGACTTCATTCACTTTATCATTGTCAATATTATCATAATCATTACCATTATCATCAGTATCATTTAATGAACATCATTATTATTATTATCATCAACATAATTATTTTCATTAATATCATTATTTTCTTTATCAATACCATTGTAATCATCATTATCGATATCATTAGTAGTAGTATCATTATTATTCAGTCATCCCTTTCATTATCATCATCATTTTCATGATCATGATTATCATCCGTATCATCATCATTATTATCAGCATTATCATGATTATTATCAGCATTATCAGTATGGTCATCATGATTTTTTGTTGTTGCTTTAGTAATATCAACATTAACATTTTCCTCATTATTATTATTGTTATCATTTCCATAGCATCATCATCATAATTATTAATATTTCATCGTATATTATCATTATTCATTATCCTTATTCTTATCAGTGACGTTACTATCATTATCATCATTAATAACATTACCAATAACGAGATAATTTTCATTATCATTATCATTATCTATATCAATATAACCATTATCATAACGATCATCCTAATCACCAATACACGCATCGTTCATAATCCAAATCCTATGTTAATAATAACACATTCGATGTTGATAATAATACATTCGATGTTAATAATAATACATTCGATGTTAATAATAATACA
>BOPN01006632.1:30000-35000 GCA_017312705.2 Penaeus japonicus
AATATAATAGTGTTCGTGGTCACGTCAGTTATCCTTTTTGTTATCATTATTATTTGATAATAGCCTGCAGTACATGATATCGATTTCATGGTTATCGTTGTTATCATACCCCTATCATTTCTATGTTCATCATTATTATTACTGATTATCATCATTACTGTCATTGTATAAAATAACATCATTATCACTATCATAGTTATAGTTATAAGTGCTGCTATTACTATTATTACTACAATTAACTTCGTTCTCGTTACCATGGTTACCTGCTTTATTATTATAATCATGTTCGTTATAATCACTATTTTATT
This sequence comes from Penaeus japonicus, assembly GCA_017312705.2. Lineage (NCBI taxonomy): Eukaryota > Metazoa > Arthropoda > Malacostraca > Decapoda > Penaeidae > Penaeus > Penaeus japonicus. Next base: position 30,309 of record BOPN01006632.1, read on the forward strand.
ATCATTATGATAATTATTTTTGCTATCATTTTATCAATAATACAATCAATCATTTATATAGTTCCATCACCATCAAAATTCTTATCATCATTTATTCCTTTTATTACAATTACCATTACAATCATTCACATCATCATCCTCACCATTAATATCATTCAATTTGCATTACGTGAATGATGATATATACTCCATTAATCCTCACACTCAGTACATATTTCACTCCATATGACGAAACCATATTATGTAATGGGCTTCAGATTTTTTTTTTCTTTTTTATATATAAGGCTTTATCAGCTAAGCTATCCTGTCATCGGAGTTGGATTGACATTTCCGACTCCTAAGTTCAGTTTGGACTTGACAAAACCTCTGTTCTGGATGTCTTAGAACAGCATTCACTCCCTCTAATGCAAGAAGATGCTGTGCAGTTGAATCGTGTTCTTTGTCTGTATGTGCTGATGTTCCTTCTGCATCGTCTATCAATAAGCATTATCTCCATCGTAGCTCTGTAGATAGTGTTTAATGTCTTGTACAAAGGTAGAATATACATTAATATATGAGTCTTACTGTGCAGCTATTCTCCATCAAATCATCTTAAGTAAAGGAAAACACATGAGTCATGCGATGAATAAGGTAAACAGATCAATCACTATTGCACAAGTAAGATTAAGTTCTCAGGTATATGTTGTCATAATAGTGTTGCTAAATCCCTTACAGTGTATAACCTAGTCATCCATGAGTAAGCACTATATTTCAGTGTCACGATGATGTAAAAGGGAAAGAGATAATGGGGGGGTCTGGCGGAGGGAGAGATAAGAAGTGATATAGTTAGAAAGAGAATGAGAGAGTGGGGCAGACAGACGAAGAGAAAATGAGAAAGTGAGAGAGAGATAGAGAGAGAGAGAGAGAGAGAGAGTGAGTGAGAGAGAATGAGAGAGAGAGAGATAAAGAGTGAGAGAGAATGAGAGAGAGAGAGAGACAGAGAGAGAGAGAGAGAGAGAGAGAGAGAGAGAGAGAGAGAGAGAGAGAGAGAGAGAGAGAGAGAGAGAGAGAGAGAGAGAGAGAGAGAGAGAGGGAAAAGAGAAAGACGAAGAAGATTTTGATGAAGAAGAAGAGAGAGAGAAGAAGAAGAGAAAGACGAAAAAGAAAATTATGAACGAAAAGAGAGATAGAAGAAAAAGGAGCGAGAGACGAGAGAGATAAATAGATAGATAGAGAGAGAAAAAAAAACACAAAAAAAAAACAAGTATATATAGAGAGAGACGAAAAAGAGACAAAAAAAAAAGAAAAAGAAAAAAAAGAAGAAAAAGAGAGAACGAGGGACGAAAAAAGAAGAGAAAAGCCGAGAAAACAAACAAAGCACAAATAAACGGGAAATCCAAGCACTTCCGCGTGACGTCAGAGCCACTGCCTCTCCGACCCAAAGGCAAAGGTCGACGTGAGAACCTGAAGCAGAGTAAGAGTCCTAGAAATCTACCTCGATAAAACGACAAAGGATCTTCTAGGAGCCGCTGCGTCCCAAAGATTTCGTCTTGCTGATTGGAGGATACTTGTCTCGTTTCTATTATTCGGAAATGTCAGATAAGAAGGCGTTTCGAAATGACATGATGAGGTATCTGATTCGATGCGCTCGAACACTGATTCTTCTTTTTTTTTTTTTTTTATCTCACACACATAAATGTACGTACATACGCGCGTGAGAAAGAGAGAGAGAGAGAGAGAGAGAGAGAGAGAGAGAGAGAGAGAGAGAGAGAGAGAGAGAGAGAGAGAGAGAGAAGAAGGAAAAGAGAAAGACGAAGAAGATGATGATGATGATGATGAAGAGAGAGAGATGAAGAGAAGGACGAAAAAGAAAATTATGAACAAACACACACACACACACACACACACACACACACACACACACACACACACACACACACACACACAATCACACACACACATACAACGCATAAAAAAGACAGACATACACAGCCACGGGCTTTAATGGCAGATAAACTTGAGCAGAAAAATAGGCTTGAAAAATAAGCTGGGATATAATGAGGTCCCTCAGCACACATGAAATTCTACTCGTGAGGAAATGTCTGTTAATGACAGGAACTAAACATATGTAATCTGCAATGTCGCTGTCAGAGTTCATTAACCGGTTAATTACTTCGTGACGAGCATCTACTTCATGTGGAAATAAATATGAATCACAATTAGGCACTGCTTAATAGGATTGGAGATGCAGAAAAAATAATAATCATGGGACGTTAAAGTTATGGTTGATTTAGAGTCATTGGAAATAGTCAGTTGCATTAACTAAATATATGTTACTTAGAGATGACATTTTTTCTTTTTTTTATGAAACATCAACGTAATCGTTCACATCCAATGGAAAAAAAATATATCCTTCATTATACAATTTACTATTACACAACTACCTTCCCTTAACTTAATCCATTGCTCTTCCCTTCAATAGGATTAATTCAAGGGCGGGGTAGATCTTGAACAAGTAATCATTCCAGTGCTAATGATGTTGATGGCACGAAGAAATACACACGCCCGTTTGGGAGGGACGAACTGGTGTCTCGAGGTAGTCAGTCATATCGCCTTTAACAACACGCAGATTAACGTCGTCGATTTTTCTTCTCTCTCTCTCTCTCTTCTCTCTCTCTCTTCTCTCTCTCTCTTCTCAGGATTTTTATCATTTCCGACTATCGTTCCCAACACCCTCGGCACGAGATGAGGGCCTCATCACCGTCCGATTAGTGTGATTAACGAGATACACAACGATTCTTAGGTAATCAGACTCATATTGCCTAAAGACATTCTTTCTCCTCGCTAAGCTTGTGCACAAAGAACTGTTACGAAGCTTATAACAAGGGCCTTTACAGAATAGCGTTTCGTCCTCGTCACTTGAGGATTATGATTGGTTTCAACATCCTTCTCTCGTCATATAAGCTGTTTCTTCACATCTATACCATGATGCAATCTGTATGTTGAGTATGTTGATTAACAATGATTTTTTTTCTTTCTATATGGAATGTGATCCTTACGAAATGTGGTTATCGACTATTCAGTTAATCTATTCAGACTAGAGCTAAACGTTACGCAATCATTACGAAGCGTCTGTAAGCCCCCATTATTCACTTTTAAGTAACTTTATAAAGAGATCGCCAAGCTGTTATTTACATTCTCTATCGCCCACACTAACATTCAGAATTAAAAGTGGGGAAATAACGTTGAGATACACACATATTATTATTATTGATAATAACAATAACCTTAATATGATGATAACAGTAATAGATATAAAGTGCATTATTCCTTAAAAGTTCAAGGAATCTTGTAAGTAGGTGAGTTCAGGTAGGCCTAGTAATAGACTCCTTGGTGACTAAGCTCCTGTGGAACCATCTATATGTAAAAATTGAAATAGTAAATTAATAGGTAAATCAGAACTACTAGGAGCAGTGCATGCCCCCGGCGTCAATGGGTTAATTTCCTGGAAAATCCTTCCTGTGTTCATGAACGTTCATTGCACACGTTATTTCACAGGGAAAATGATTCAGCTTTTTTTTTTTTTTTACATATGCTTCCATAATTTATTACATCACACTGGCACGTGTACTGTCCATAAATACTTCCGAGGAAAATCCTTACCGTGATTATTACATCTGCTCTCCGCTTTTATTTCCCGAAAAATGCCGCTTGTATCCTCGTATTTTAGATACCGCTGTTCTCCCTGGATTTTTTTTTTTTTTTTTTTTTTTTGTATCCTCACACGTAAGTACGACTATTTCTTATAGGAAAACGTCTGTCTTGTGACCTAATATCCTATTTAGTATCATTATCCCCCGGAAATGATATGTTTTTTTATTTTTTATAACATGTGATAATCCAAACACTAATACAGTTCCTGTTTAGTCATTCTTCGTTCCTATTTTCCACAAGTTTTTTATCCGTCTCATATTTTCTTTAACGCTTCACACCATTAATTTACAAGCTATTTGATACCTAAGTATACCTTGTCAATCACTGTACCTACATTGATGTGCCGTGTCTTCATACCTCTCTGGTAAATGTTATAATTGACACTTCCTTTCCTAAATCTGAGAGACATTCCTCCTAATCTATTTACCAATTAATGAGTTTGTGTTGACATCGCATCTAATGAGATATGACAAAGACGTACTACTCTAGTTCTCATTGTTTTCAGATCGAAATAACCAACACTTCGTTCTTTATCCTCGACTTAGCAAGTGCCTCCTGTTCTCCTTTGCTGCGCCGCTGATGTCGATTGGCTCGTCCCGCTGTCGCCTCGCCATTCGCCACGTTTGCTGGGATCTCTTAATAATGCCACTCTACTCTCGATGCCCTTGCTCCATCACTGTCGCTCCTGCTACCCTGTTCTGGCTAGCAAGCATACTCTCCCCTTGCTTGCTGCATCTCTTCATGGCAGCTCCGTCTTGTCCTTCCCTGTCTGCATCCTCCGAGATCCAATCCTGCCAACGGAATTCTTCACCTTTGAGGACCACATCATTTCAAGATTCTCCGTCTGAGCCTCCTTCAAAAGACGTCAACGCCGTTTTATAACCGTAGATCAGCCCCTCCTTGTTCCGGTGTGCAAAGGACCCAAAGGACACCCAACCCGTGATTCTGTTTAAACTGTTGTACACCCCTATGACTAACCAACCCAGTAAACCCTCTTGT